>LJIJ01004538.1:0-14473 GCA_001718145.1 Orchesella cincta
AAAAAATACGCTCTTCCCTTAGACGCACGTTTCCAGTTCCTCAATAAAACTGTTTTGAGCTGCCTGTTGATGAACTGTAACTTGAGTACTACACCATATACTCTCCTCATTTTCATGCTGATCCTCTGCCGAGATAGGTTCATTGCGAACTTCCTAAACTTGCACACTGAGCTCCGTATTTTGCAATCCTAGTCTGGAACAACTTGACACTGCGCTACGACTATCGTATATTGCTCTCCCTGTTGCCAGACAAACAACCAATATGTTGACTATCACTATTAATCCCATGAACATGCAGAAAGCGATCAAAACCCTGGTCGAAAAATCCACTGACACAATTGCTTTATTTTCTTTTTTGGTTAGATTTAAGTCAGCGACTAATTTCGAAATCTTTGAATCTTCCTCCATTTTTATTTCAATCGAGAATATTTAGTAAAACTTAAAAACACCACCGTATCTACAGCATTTGATAGCACTGGTGAAAATAAGTATATTTTTTGTATGTTTTCTATCGTCTTTCCTGCAACAACGGATAAGGTTTTGCATTCATTTCTTACTCATACTAATTTGAACTCATCCATGATTTATAATGCATTTCACATTTACATCTGCTAAACTCCAAGTCGGTCACGTTTATTTCTGCTTACTTACCTGAATATTTCGTTTGCGAACCTTTGAAGGGCTGACTAATCCATTTTCATGCCGCACAGCCATTCATTTATTTCATACTAATAAGTAAATCTAAAAATTAACAAAGAAGATTAAAAATAATGATTGAGTTTATCCACTTGCATATTACAAAAGCAGCAATAAGGAAACGTGGCCTTTTTACAATGTAAAGCGTATGCGGAAAGCAGTGCCATTTGATTTACCAAAGCTTCTCATAACATTAAGTTTAATATGGCAAAACGAAGTGTGTCTTAAACAAGAATGAAGCTTGTATGGAGTAACCAAGAATAATGCACAAAGTTCAGAATCTCATTCACTCACCACCTATTTTGGTTTCATGTTATAGTTAACGCCATATCCAAAAGATGGTACCAAAGCTTATAGATGGCAGTCGCTGTAGTTGTTCTTTTAGTGTAGCAGAAAACATTCCGTGTTTGAAATAAGCTAAGCTAGCAAAACTTACATTTCAGCATTACTTACATGAGAAACGAACATGTTTAGTTTGCCAAGTAATGCTGTGATAGTGTGGTGAAAGTCCTGGGGAAAGTGGATTGTATTGGTTTGGCGAGCTCTGAGTGTACCCAAGCGTACGCAAAGTTACGGAGTGAATTGAGACGCTACTTCTTAGCACGGATTTACAATGCCCCAAGTTCTCCATATTAAAATGTAGGATGGCTGCTGCAAGGTAGCTACTTGGACTTTAAAACTGACTCTACAACAACTGTGTAATTTTGACAATCGCTGTTTGGAATAACATTGACGTTTGTGCATGATAAATTATGCAAGTTTTCTTAAAGGAATGAATATACACGCAAATATTATTTTGCACGTACATCAATATTAAAATAATCCCTTGATGGTGCGTTGTGACCACTGGAAGGGAATTCATATTACATTTTTTAGTGAGCTTGCTTCTTTTACTCGTGTTCGTTAAATATGAACAATAATTCAAAGGATGCCGCTTTGTTTTCCGTGTAAATTTTCGTTTTACAGCCAAATAAAATGTTTATGCGTTCTTGGCAAATGCAAAACAAATAGTTATGGGCAATGTATTGTTTTCCTTTCTACATATGTGGCAAACTTGTGCCTTATGAACACAAGCATTAATTTTTATACAAGTCCTCTAGCTATTTGAAGGAATAATTAGAATGTTCTGCTCTAAAGTTCCTCTAAAGCAAGATCATTCATTCCATCTAAAAATGAAACAATTTGGATTAATATTGGGATTGTGCCAGAAAACAGAACCAGTTCTAAGTTACTGCAAAAAATATACGAAAAGTTTAACTAAAATTTAAGCTGTTTACAACCAAAATAATTCACACATACAACATATGAATCTATGACTGTTGCTTTTATTGCTTTAAATGTTCTAAAACATATTAGGTGTAACTAAAGTGTATGTGCTTTAACGGGTTTGCAAGACCTTCAACTTATGCTTCCTTATCGTTTTGGCCTAGACAGTAATCAGCAGGCAAGATAAGCGACGTCTGAAACTAGTGAAAGTTTTAGATGCAGTCTGGATTGCAATAGTTTTGTCTGGAAATACCATCTGTGTTTGATCCGGGATGAAGACAATCATCATTAACGAGATCCATTGTGAGTAAACGAAGATTGAGCAGCCATCACAAATTTAAACCCTTGAGATGCTTCTATGAATCCATCACAGCTCATTGAAATGAAAGGCGAAATTTTCTAAAAACTACAAACAGGAAATGATGATGAATGTTTGAGTTGGGACTAGATTGTACATTCACCTTCTTTTAAATTGCAGAAACACATTGCACAGTATTAATTAATATCCATTGTTGAGTGTGGAGAAAAGCCAAGTGTTTGTTCAGCTTGATCGCATGCTTAATATGAGATATACGTAACAAAGCACATAAGCTTCAATGCATAATTCTGAACACACGTTTTAAAGTCTGGAAAAAGTCCGTTAGTAAAATGTATAACAATAAGTATAAGATGCACAGCTTCTTTGTTCATTTCCGGAGAAGAAATATGTACTTAAAATCCTTTCGTTTCGTAAGATTCAGGAAGCTACCATATTATCTAAAACATCGTCAATAACGGTTCCAAAGAATTCAGTCCAACTTTTGGGTTTAGTTATAATTGGTTTTTCAAAGAAATTTAGATTCCTTGAACTCACTACTTATGCTGTAGCTTCTCACAGACGCTTTCTCTGCGCTTCCAGAATGAGGATTGAACACAAAACTAACAATTCGTTTTGTGAATAAATTTATTTTCATTTTCAACTTCACTCATATGCTTATACACTATACTGATGTTTGTGAGTACCACGTTAAAAACTAATATAAATCTATATGACAAATGTTTTGCAAATACAGAATTTACTCGTAACGGAAACCAAATCAATACTACATCAAAACAAATCAATCCAAGTAAAAGTTACATTTTAACAAATCTACCTCCTTCCGATAATTATTTGTTCCACTTAATACAATCGGTTCACTGATAACAAACTGCAAAACACACGAAGCATCAGAACAACCATGAAATGCACCTGGACATGAACAAAAATATATAATAAACACCGGCAAAGGCAAGAAAAGTACTTATTCTCCAATTTTTTCAGATGGCAAACCCAAAAAACAGGATAAATTTCTTACTCAAAATAGTACCCAATTGATAGAGTTTCTTTTAAAAAGGCTAGTAAAAGAATTGTGCCGACAAGCAAAATGATTAGATTGATTTCATCAGCTTTCTTTCGTCTTCCAGTCAAATGATTTTTGATGAAGAAAGTAGATTTTACACTTGAGTTAACTTGATGAAGAAAAGTCAAATTCTTTGACACAAGGGGAACTCCCGGAGTGAAATATAAGCACATCAATAGAATCTGCACACTTTGTGTTGGTGTCCAGTTGCCCATGAATCAACGTTCTGGCAGACTTCGAATGATGTGCCAAAAATAGGGCCATTGATTCGATTTGCAGAAAAAATTGACAATTATGATGAGTCGTATATATTCCCTGCCGGCTCGGTCCTATATACACTCACTGGTTCCTGTGCACAACGGTACGCGGTATCTAACTCTAGTGTATGCTCTGTGAGATGCACAAGATGCAATGGAAGAACTGGACACAACGTTGTTGTTGCTTCCGTAGCTCTCGGGCCAATGTGTGCTCATTGCCTTCGAGCTATATATTTATTGCTCTAGCGAAGCTATGTGTACATAAGTCACATAAAGTCTACTTAACCTATGGTAAAGCCATGAAAGCTTCTCCTGAACTCCACTACGAAGACTCATATTCATCAATATGCTTACCATAATCCCCAAAACATCTACATAATATCATACCCGTCACATCCACCCCCACTAGATAAGAAGCGTAGCATACGCTCTCCTCCCCCGGCGGACGAACGAAAGAAAAACTACAAGAGTGAAAATTACATACGAAAAGTGAAAGTTACACAAAAAGTGAAAGTCGATTACAAAATTGAAGTTTAAATACGAAAACTGAAAATTAAATACGAAAATGGAAAGTTAAATACGAAAGTTGAAAGTAAAAGTATCAGAAAAGACATTTTAAACAAATACCCAATTACAATTGATGAATACGATTATCATTAATAATAGCGTGACGAATACGCTGACGGATTCTACATAACTTACTCAAACTGATTCAAACATCTTCAAATACCAAATCTTTACACAGTTCTGCAATAATTCATTATTTTCAATTCATTTAACACTAAACATTATCATACGGATTCCTAGCCTTCTGTGGCACAGTTTCAATATCCTTCTGAATTTCAACCACACGATTAATTAGTTCTGGAACGTTATCCACATAATTATTCAATTTACAATAGCAATTCAACATAAATCTCATTCAATCACAAAATCCAATTCGATTAATCAGCAATATAACCTGAATCATTACCTTCCCGCACGTAGGCAGGTATAAATCAATTATATCCACAAAAGCATTACAAGCTTACAAAATTTCAACATCATTTGAAGCAACGACGGCTTTCTTTCAAATTCATATCCCAATCATCAGAATTATCATAAACCATTATAAATTCACACAATTCAATCAATAATTACCAAACCAATTCATCAGTCATCTCACATTATTTCTATCAGCAAAATAAACACAAGTATCATCATCAAATATCATCTAAACGTTCTAGGTCACAAATCAAATACAATCACAATACAAATCAAAGTAATATCATTGCACGGCAAATAAATACGAAGACAACGGTTTAATTCTCCCAGGCAGTTAATCATTATATTATCCCATTTAAAACACCAAACCAAATTCATTCAAAACACGAAATCAAATTCTTTCAAAACGTAAAGCCAAATACTTTTCAACCACAAACTAATTCTTTCAAAAATCGGAACTACTTTTAACTGAATTTCTGTTGCGAAGACAGATCATTTCGAGCGTTCACAAACTTTTCTCTATACTTCAATTCTATCATTTGGAAAAATTCACTATTTCAACATCATCGTTATACTAGCTACAAAATCAACTTCTAATGAAAGAAAATCACAAGCTTCTGCTTCAAAACTTCTCAACAAATTAATCAAATTGACTTTCATCTCTACCGCATTTAATTACGTGTACTGCAAAAGGACTGTAATGAAATAAAAACATTTAGTTATCTATGCACTAACCTCAATTTTTAAGTAATTCGGACAAGAAAATCGACAAAATATATATCGTTAACACCAGAAAGCTGATAATAAACATGAGAAAACAATCATAATATGAATACACAAACACAACGTATGTCGAAATATCTCTGCAACGAAGGCAGACTTGCTCATCAAATACCAACATCAAAATATCATTATTATCAAAAATTGGACCCAAATATTGTTTCATAAGTGAATGTAGCTCAACTGCATCTACAAAGAATTAATAAATATCACACAAAAAATCTATTAGAGGTATAATGAAACGGTACACAAATTAATAGTCAATAAAAAATGCAATTATCAGTTAAAGCGTAATATCTCTTTTCTCTCCACGCTTCCTCCGTTGTCACAAACAAAAATGCTTCACATTAAGTATATCAATAACTCCAAAATACGTTAACGAACTAGAAAAGTTCCTTCCGGCTGCTGCTACTGCTGCTATCTTAGCTAAAGTCACACATAATTTAATGGTACTACTTTTAAGTTTAGGCTTCGCAACGATGGCGACATTACGCATACGCAATGATTCAAAATTTGGATTGAAAGTATCCGTGACCCCATGTTCAAATACACAAATAAACACACTCTTCACTACTTTTTAGCATTATTCTTACTAATTTTGTTTAACTGAACCCTATTTAGTCTCTGTTCACTCTTTTGCAACCTTTAATTGTCTAATGCTATCTTACTTTGCATCCAAGGTTTGCGATTCTAAAATCAACATTATCAATTGCGTTTTATAATAAATCTTCCTTTCCTATCAAGTATATACGAATGTAAATTCCTTTCAAAAATCAATACAGCTATATCCGTATACAAACCAATTGTCAGAATCCCTTTCTGCTGTCTAATAACCAAATCAAAACATTAATCCTCAATACTTAATTTTCTTACTTCCTGATTCTTAAATGTCTTCTTGCTTATACTTATGATTAAAACAAAAGCTTTCTTTGCATATTTCCTCCACATCTAAATCTGTTTTTGGTAAATTACTACCCTTTATCTCTTTTTCAACTTGTAACTGTAATCCAAAATCTAGTGCGTGCTACGAAGGCGCGACTTTACTTATTTCACTGACAATACGTCGCAATGTAAGCGCAAATGACTCGATCATTCTCACAATATCTTTATTACTTATTTCACACCGACTGGCTCGTTATCTCATGTTCAATTGAAAGTTTTCGACACTTTGTATTCACTATTTTACTCACAAACTACGCAAAATTATCTGCAGTTTGATTTGTCATCAACTCAAATTTCAACCCATACTTTTAACTGAAAACACATACATAACTATTACGTTAATTTTTTCTCTGGACGTGCGGACCAATAAAATCAATATTTAGTGTCTCAAAACTACATTCAATACGAACTTTGTCACCAAAATTTTCTTCTTCATACTCTCAAAATTAAATTGCTGATAACCTTTTGCATTCATTAATATCATTGTATATTACTTTCCACCAGAACTGCCTAGTATTCGAAAAATTCATTAAGTTGCATTCAAAATGACCAAAATCCAAAAAAGTACGAAAATAATTTACCACTTTTCTGCTTCTTTGCAGATAAAAGCACTTGAAACAAATCACATTATTTCTCATTTTATACCATCATTAGCAGAATCCATCCGCATATCATTACTTAAACTAGAAGAAGTTTAATTACTAGAAGAACTGAAATTATCATTTACTACATCCGCAATTGTAGTATCGTTATTTTCGAAAAGGTTTACTCGCATGTAAAATATTCTGATTCTGAAACAAGATTGATAAGGAGTGGTACCAAAGCTCCTACTCAAATCACTGACTATTCTCCAAATTTCTGTGTCTGTCTACTGTTTTACTTAAACCTCATCTAATACAATTTCTGGAATACGTTAGCGAAAAAACCGAACAAATGTAAATTTCCTTTGGGCTCTCAAAAGAGTGATCATTCTCTCAAACAGCACTATCTTTAGATATACCTGACGAAATATCAACACAAATATCACGACAACATTCCTACTTTTTAATATTGCAATTACACTGCTCAATTCTTTGCGACCAACGCGTACGGTTAACCTTTACTGTTAGATTTGTTATATGTAAAACGCAAAATGCACAAAAATTTCTAAAACAAAAGAAATAGCCTTCCATATACATTTATCAAATACTTAAGTGTCTTTCAGAATACTGAACTATATACCTGCAAAAGAAATTTCCCTTTCGTACCATAAATTACCTGGCAAACGACAGTCTCCATATCCAAATCACTAGCATACATTACCACACACAGACAAAAATATCATTATTCCCCTCAAAATCATCAAGCGTATTGCTCGAAGTCAAAACCTTCTTTTTTGCAATCTTTTTCTATTGAATTCTTTTTTTTAAATAATTGAACCTCTTTCTATCTCTCTCTCAAAAGCTTACTTGTTTCGTACTCCGAAATCTCTTCATTTCCTTCATTAACATACCGGTTGTAGCAAAATCTTGAGCCTAAGCTCCCATATAAATTCAAATACATACAAAACGATTCAATTTCATTATTTCTTTCTTATTTGTTCCTATTTTATACTAACTACTATTGAACTTCACTTGGATTCGCCTGAATCCCAATATCTGTCATATTGTGTCCTCAATATTCTATTTCTCTCTTACCAAAAATACTTTCATTCAAATCTAATGACAAACTGGCTTCCTTTAGCCCATAAAACCAAGTACAAATGTTCCTCAAGTCTTTGAAAATATCATAATATCCATAAAAATTAAACGAAAGAAAACATCTTGCTACTTCCCTCAAAACTCAATTATTCAAATTCACAAACACTGCTCCTTCATGCTGAACCCAATAAAAGCAAAAGTCAACCTCAAAAATATTCATACCGGAATACATAACGTAAAGTAAAATCAAAGGTAGAAATAGCAGATATTCTGATTTCAGTTCAGTCGTAGCCATCTCTTCTTTGTTAGTACTGTCCCTAATCCTCTCAATTTAATCTATTTGTAAATCACTTAATACTGACTCTTCATTCAAATTGCTTGTCTCCGTTCGGATATGAATTCCCAAAAAAAATCTTTATCTTGTTTTCTCCTTGTACTAATTTGCATAAATAAAACTTGTCTTGAAAAATATTTTTGTTCTACTGAAGCTAGCCTCTGTATCCGATTGCTCGAGTGTCACTACATCAACATTCCTATTCAACTTTCAATTGACTCAAAAGGTTCTGAATTAGCATTAATTCCAACAGTTCCTATTTTTATTTCTCATGTTCTCATTTCTTTTCTACTCTCAACTTCTGTCTTCTGCACAATCCAAAAATAAATCCCTTACTGCGTTCAACATCTACAAATACTCAGAAAAAACCCAATCATGAAAGTAACGTGTACAAGTAGTAAATGATTTTAGACACTAATGTAAATGAAGCTTTGACCTATGGTACATAAACGATAACCTTAAATGACATCTCTTTTCTTCCACATGAACAAAATGCATGTACGTATCCCCAATATTAAATACCATTCTCAGATTGTAAAGGTACAAAAAATGGGCGTAATCAAAGTTAAGTTCAAAAACCTCTAGCTCAAAATCCAACAAGAATAGCAAAACCCAAAAAAAGAAAGAAAATCCAAGCTAACTGAATCACGAATTCCATGCATGTCTCAATTTCATCTGATTTGAAAATAACTGAAAATGTTCTATCTCTGTATTTCTGTTGTGATACTAAGAAAATACTGTAAATTTTGAAATGATTCCAACTAAACTTTAACTGTAACGAAGACAGTATCGCGCATGTGCAACGACGGCACTCACTCGCATCGAAGGCGAAATAAAATCATGAAATATCACAAATAAAGCGTAAATATTATTTCTTTGTTATCTTACGTGAACTCGTCCCTCGTAGAAAACCGGAGTATATCTCCAAAAGATAAGCAATGCAAGCTGTACTCATGTCTCAGCAAAGAATGCTGATAAATGGCTTCTTTTTTAAAACAAATATTAAGCTGTAGGGTGGAAAGTTCATAGATTAGTAATTTTGCACAATCATTTATCAATAGTTAATACCATTCAGCAATAGTTTTAACTGGCTATCGGTACGATTTAGCGAACGAAACATTCCCCCAAAAAAATGAAACAAAAACCAAATCCAATATAGCATGATTTTCAGCAACGGTGGCTGATTTATACAACAATTTCACTACTTTTCCCCAATTTCAAATAAATTTTGACTATTTCCCCACAAAATTATGTACCTGACTCGTGGAAATGGTTAGTAATTTACCTCAGCAAACATGAACCCACTCGAAAATAAATATTCCTCACATTAAAATCCAATCAAAAAAAAAAATTTCACTTACATTTTCACTTGCACCAATGATTTTGGTTTAAAAATTATATTTACTGACTTACAACCTTTTGCTGACTGTATAGATAACCAAAAAACCGGAAAACCCCGAAGATCCTGTTCGTAACTGGAGGTATCGCCACATATGATGAGTCGTATATATTCCCTGCCGGCTCGGTCCTATATACACCACTGGTTCCTGTGCACAAACGGTACGCGTATCTAACTCTAGTGTATGCTCTGTGAGATGCACAAGATGCAAGAAAAACTGGACACAACGTTGTTGTTGCTTCCGTAGCTCTCGGGCAAATGTGTGCTCATTGCCTTCGAGCTATATATTTTGCTGCTCTAGCGAAGCTATGTGTACATAAGTCACATAAAGTCTATCTTAAACCTATGGTAAAGCCATGAAAGCTTCTCCTGAACTCCCACTACGAAGACAACATATTCCATCAATATGCTTACCATAATCGCCCAAAACATCTACATAATATATACCCGTCAACAATGAAACCTCCCAAGAAAATGTCAAATAAATGCTATCTATTTATCCAGGGAAAATGACTTACCCTGAATCTGGGATGCGCAAAGCTGCTTTATTTTTTTGAGGATTTCGGAACAGTGTTTCCAACCGGAATGGTGGCTAGCAATAAACATTATTACACGTTGCGTTGCAATACAATCCTGATACAAAAGATAAAACGTTTCTTGCTTAGTTTAATTGTAATAACGTTTAATAGATGAATTTTTATTTCCCATAATTTTAATCTAAACACCTAGTCAAGTTTACTAGAATCACATTGATAATAAAAAAAAGGAAAAAAGGCAAAAATGAAATATATCGAAGAAATGGTGATAAGAATCACTAATGTGACGCAAAATACTCTCGATCAAAGCTGAACTAGTGAATGAGCTTAATAAGTTGTTAATTCGGAATTTTAAAATGAGTTATTTACATGTATGCAGTTGTAATATCGCTTGCAATTGATGATAATAGAGCTCTAGAAAAAACATCCACCAGCGAAGATAATCAGAGAAAGGTGTAGAACAAACAGAACAATATAACAAGAACTAATGGAACTTGAAAGGAACCATAGGAATATAATAGTTACGACCAGCCAACTTGTTGATTATAACGTTTTCTTTTAAACATTTTTCAGCAAATTACTTAACTTCAATTAGTAAAAGAAGGCCTGGGCTAAGCATAAATTAATCAATAAATAATGCTAAAGTGTAGCCGCAGATATACACGTCTCGTGGATTTTTAAAAACTTTTAAATCTGCTACAAGTGACTTCCATCCTTGTTATGTATGTCCTATTGCTTGTTACGTTGGAAACTCCAGAAATCGATGTCTGTCAACACAAACTTTTGAATTTGAAATTAAATTTTGTAGTGAACTCGATAACCACCTCCAAAAATCGTTGATTGAAAGGAGAAATGTATAAAAATACAACGTCTCTTTGTGAGACGAATAAACGAAAGGGAAAACATGTTTAAAGCCTTTTAAGCTTAACAGCAAAACTTAATTCCAGGGAACTCGCACATGTTGAGCATGATAAGCAAAAAGCAAATGTGTAGTGAAGTGTAAGCAAAGTTGAACCATGAAACACTCATGGGAAAGAACGATGCAAAAACAACGTCAAATAGTACGGCTACAGACCTCGTGTTTGAGTTAAAACAAACTCCAAAAGTCTAGTCATACTAATTGCTATTAAGTGAGTAACATTGTAGTCAACTTTTTACTTCTAAACAAGTCTTCATCAGTCGTGTTTAAACTTGCTCTGAGAAAATGTTAAATTAAACAATGGTGAAAGCAAACACACTTGAGCTAACATGGTTTTACTCTAGTACAGGCAAACAACTACACACCAGTTTGGGAAACTGGAGAAGTGTTAAAAAGAGTAATTACAAACGTTTATTTGCTTTCATTTTTTAGTTTAGGTTTTCAGGTTCAATAGATTTTTTCTCATTCTTGTTCCATTGTACTTTCTTCGTTTCGAATCCGTCAATGAGAACAGAGTGTTTATTTCTAGAAGCTTCAGATGGGTACTTATACCGATCCTTTCTGTAAAGTTACCTGTAATAAGAGTACATGTAATATTATCTACCCACCAATACCTGCTTACTAAGGTATGTCCCGCTAATAGAAAGATATAATTTATTTTTCTTATACTTCCGTGTTTGGAGTCGTAGAAAATTGTGGCTTGCGCACGACGTAGACACTAGTAATGAGTATGTGTGCCACGCCAGAAACGGATTCCACCCGTCTATCCGGGAACTAGGACATTTTTTAATGAAAAACACCGTAAAAATTGAGTGTCCCGTAATACAGTTGCAAATTCTACCATACCCTAGCAACATGTTGCGCATCTCTCGGCAACATTTATTATGTTGCGCAAATGGTACACATGTTGCGTACCGGCAACATTTTTTAAACAAAGGAAAATTTGTCATTACGTTCACTATTGAGAATTACTGACTTAAACGCCATGTATGTATTATTGTTAAGCAACATTTTAAACTAGTATTTCTATCATCTATAATTCAATGTACATGTGGTGAAATTTGAGACCAGTTCCACTCATTATTGGTAGTTTTATGCAAGACTGCAGTTCAAAAAAGAAAATTAGCGAGTTCGTGTCAATTATATACATGAGGAAGTATTGTTGATTAAAACATGAGTTGGATTTAAATACGCTTGAATTGCTTTCGTATCCCGTATCAAGCATTCAGCCAATATGCTACTGAAAATTTTATTTGAGTACATATCGCAGTAGGCAGACTTTGTTGAGGATGAGTAAATGGTTATATTTTATATTAGTGTATATGCTGTTCAAAAATCTTGCAATCAAATAAATCCCTTACGTGACAAATGGTGCTTGGAAACAAACGACACATAAACGTAGCAACCTATGATGAATCCACTTGCAATCTTTCGTTCGAGCTAGAAGGTTAGAGTTGACAGATTTCAAAATAAAAGGTGGTACTCAATAAAGGTATGAAAGTTTCGTGAGGACTTCTGTGAGTTGGACATGGCTGTAGAAAAATTAAATTATATAATATGCCGGTACGTTTTATCCGGATCACTCCAGTTTTTTAACAATCATGTATAATTTGTTGTAGGCATAAAGAAGTGGATTCTTTGGATTTACTGGTGCAAAAAATTTTTCCCTAATCAACAGATATGCATTCTACAAAACGGAATGGGATAATTTTTAATATAACGAAAATGGAAAAAGCGTTTCATTTCTAAGTATATGTGCAAAATGCGAGTCATCATTGAACATATTTTTTTCTTCTGGTTTCTTACTAAAGTTGACTATAGAAGATTTTCTTAAGCTCCTCAAGTTACTCAGGTTGAGTACTACATCATTTGAATTTCAAGAAGAAAATTTGATTTAAGTTGGGAAAAAATTAATCAAAAAATTAAACATTCGTATTACAGATAATCGTTCACAATAAGCCACGTATATGCCTACTTTCTTCAAACATCTTAATTAGTTTCCCAAATTCTAAAACCACACCTTTGATCATGTTTATCTTCCAAGCTTTACTTAATAGCTTTCCTATGACGTAAATAAGTTGTTAAGGAAACCTGTAGAGAAAGCTAAAATAAAGCCGAGTTGTAAGCCACTTCTTTCCAAGAAACCAAAGGAAAAATATAGACGAGAGAAGTCAAAATAAACCTTTACGAGATTGCTATATAACATTATACCACAAGAAGAGGATAAGCGGATGAATCTAGAATTAAAAGGTGGGTTCTTTGTTGTATAAAAGGATTAATTCATAAAGGTTAAATGGAAATATGTAATCATCCGATAGAATAAACTATTTGGATATGCTGTGTAAATTTAATTGGAAATTTTAGCAACGATCTACAATCTAACATCAAATGCTAATGTGATAAACCTAACTAGAAATAGTAAAGTTCCCTCAATTGTCAAATTTATTAGGACTCTAATATGGTAAATTGAAATTTATAAGTCTTGGATTATCTCTCAAACCATATTAACAGTCAAGTACGTCTAATGCCAATTTCCAACGACGTCTTAGAAAGTTATAAAAGCACATGGAAAACCACAGGTTTCTGAATCCCAGAGAGACGTGCCAGTTTTGTAGAAACGAATAGCACATACTGCTTTTTGTTGAATGAAGAAACGGAGTATTTATAAATGTCCCAAACAAGTACTTACTATTCCAGAAATTATGAATTCACATTTTTTCACAAACTTACGAAATTCAAGACGTTTTTTATCTATTTAACTAATTGGCAATTCAACTGACAAGAATAGAGGTAACCAGCTATACTTTTCTAAGAAACACGATGAAAACTCAAGAACATGATATAGATCTTGTTTCGTTGGATAGATATGATATCTCGAAATTGAATTCCAGGTAATTACATTTATCTCAAAAATTGTATGGGATCTACCTGATCTACCACGGTTGCTAAGTTTGTTGAAAGTAAAGCATAAAGTGATACCTTTAGTGATATGATATGAATGCCATATTAAAACTTAATTTTTGTCCAGCTTTCTTAAGTTTTTGCAACATAACCGATTGATTTAAATAGTGTATAATGTATTTTTATATAATATTAAAATAGCTGTTATCTATAAAATATATTATAAAAACATTTTAATCAGTCAATTAGGCAAGTCACTTTTGGGAATCAAACATCAAGACTACTTTTGAAGTTGGATGAAGTGGATTATGACTAAAATGTTGACTACTGGCTCTTGTTATCGTTTCAAAAATCTCAGTAGTCCTATACCAAAATGATATTGTGAAAAATTTTAGAAAACA
>LJIJ01004539.1:0-14470 GCA_001718145.1 Orchesella cincta
GTAGAAATACATATAGGGCAAACACATTTTTTTACTGTCGACGTCGTTTTGTTCGAGCATATAGATTATATGTTTTTCCAACTGATTGATCCACCTTTTGAAAATGTTTTATAAGCCAGGCATTACTCTAAGGACGACAATTCTTTTAAATATTGATCGGCTATTGCTCAATGCGAAGGTAGAAACAGAAAAGAGAAGTAGGTGCGTGGAAAACAACGTATTATCATACCAAGGTTTTCTTTATTCTCCACTGGTTGAAAACGAAAGGAAAGAGGATATAATGGATGTAATATCATTGATTTAATAAAGTTGGGCAAGTAATTGTACAGTTAATTTTTTAAGCACTAGTAGAAATTAATGTAAAAAAAACAACGAAATATGTATTAAAATTAGTTACGAAATTTTTTTCATCCCTAGTAACTAATTGCAGGTATTTTAAATACGCGGTAACATAAGTATAGCGTAGCAAGAACCTAAATGATTATGATGTTGATTTTTAATGGTATTCTTGTGTAACGCTTAAAAATGGTAATTAAATGATTTGTCCACCTGTACATTTCGTCTTTCTCAGTTCCATTACCCAGTGGAACATCGTATGTACCTATTGAACATTTCTTTCTGTGACTTGCACGTGTCACACAGACCGGTTTTGTTTAATTATATTAATGGCAACGTGACACGATAACCATACCCCCGTGAAGCCGAAGTGAGCGACAACGAAAACCTTTAGAGTTCGGTTGTCTAGAAAGTTTGAAGAGTCTAGACCATAAAATCTCTAATTGAATTAATTATAATTGTTAAGATTCCCTTTCTTTACAAAAGTTCATCCGTCTCCAATTTAGAAGTGCTTGAAAATTATTTAAGAAACTTGTACCAGTTGCGAAAATATATAGAATTCTTATAAGTTATAACAAACCGCAAACCTTATAAAGACAGTAGCTTTACATACATAAAATGAAGATTTGTGAATATCTTTCCAGTTTGTGGTAATCCGACCTGAATTGGAGTACGAGCTACGGGTTTAATATTATTATCTAATGTGTTAAATTGAGGATTCTCAAAAGATGTCTGAATTAATCACCTATTATTTAAAGAACAGATAAGCAAAAAGCAAAGCTAACTGCTTCACAAAACACAAACTCTGCATTGTAATCGGACCTGCAGAACAAATCCCACTAATGGAAACAGACCCTTAAATCGTAGAACGTTTCAACAAGTTTACAGAGTAACAAGTTTCTTTAGTCAAGTCACTTCAGTCATATAGCCAAAAGTAAGTTAGTATATTTACCCTGCAGCTACGTACGTATTACTAGTTAACAAGGCGAATGGTGCAAACCGCATTTTTAACTTTCAAAAGTAAAATAACTTTATTCTATAATGTAAGTATTAAAATACTCTTATTTTAAAATGTAAGTTTACAAAATATATGACAACAATATCTTAAGCTAAATCTACAACAGGAATCCCATTTAAACTTTTCAATAAATCAAACAACTACTTAATTCACAACTTTGTGCATTATTTGTTTTAAAACTACTTTGCCTCTCATCTACTAAAATCATACAACAAAACAATAATAATATGCAATAAACTGCAAGAACATGCAAAATTTCTTACAATGCAAACGTAAGTAATTTGTTGGATCAAGACTTGATCATCATGTTTACAAATGAGTAGAATCCAGAACTGTATAGGGCACCCTCACTTAAACTTTTAAAAAGATGACCATTTCTGTAAAGGTCGGTCTTTGTTCAGGATTTAAATTCCAAGACTCCATCATTTTGATATAGCTAACAAAAGAATGCAAACTGAGACATCGATAACAAACCAAGTTTCTATTATATAATTTCGTAACTTACATGTTTGCAGATGCAAAATCTGGAATTTCTAGTCTCAAGCCATTTTTGTAAATCATTCGCAAATCCGGCACTCCAATTTAGACCACCGTATGGAACTTTACCTGTGGGTCAACAAAAAAGCCCAGGTAACTCCTACATTCGTTAGTATCAGAAAATTATAAAAAATTATAAAAAATTATAATGTACCTAGGCTGTAGATTTCCCAAAGTGTGACTCCATAACTCCACACATCGGATTTCGATGTAAATTCCATTTTGTCTAGGGACTCGGGCGCCATCCATTTCCAGGGTAGTGGCTCTTGTGATTGCTTGACATACTTGGTGTACTCATAAAGTTTCCGTGAAAGACCAAAATCCCCAATTTTACAAACCAGGTTCTCATCAAGCAAAACATTCCTAGTGGACAGATCTCCATGAACGACACGTCTACCCTTCGATATATTCCATGCCCTGGGCAATCTCCATTTGCAAACGCATTTATTGATAAAATTGAGGTGACGAGGGTTCCGGGTCGGCAAACTGATCTTGGTTTGAGACTTGAGAACTAACGGTTTTTTTCTTTCTTAGGTATGTTTCCAAGGAGCCACCGGAGCATAACTCGGTTGCAATGTACAAAACACCTGTATTCAATGTTGTAAACTATTCATAAAAGAAAAGCAAATAATTTTTAGTACGTCCGGGATTGCATACCTTTGTGAATATCATTTATGTAAGCCCCAAGAAATCCACAACATTTTCATGATTTCCAATATAAGAATGAACTTTGGCTTCGGTAAGAAAACTCTTAAAAGTGTTCTTTGAGCAGTCCCTATTTGGACGTTTAATTGCAGCCACAGAATCTTTCAACTGACCCTTAAAAACTGTTCCAAATGTTCCAGAACCCAACCTGCTCTCAATATCTAGAAAAATTATGAAAAAAATATTTAACAAAATATGCATAAATTTTGTTAAATATTTTTTTTCATAACATTTTTAAAAATATATTATACCAGCAAACACTTACCTATGGTGAGGTCCGATAAATCAAGCTTATGTTCCAGGTTAAACTTAATATGCTCAACACTGCCCAATAATTCCATTTCCACGTTAGATGGTTCAGTGCTAGTAGGAACTCTACCATTAAGAAACTCTTGCACTTCTGAATCAGATAAAAACTGATTTAAGTGGCGAAGTTTCCTGTAGCGCATTCCGAAACAAGCACTGAATATCAACAGCAGAAGAACAATTGCAGAACTGACGGATAAGCCTATGACAAGAAACTTTGAATCTTGTTTTTCTGTGACTTTAGGAGTTACTGGAGGTGGATACCACATTCTTTGGCCCCTTAAAACTGTTTAAAACGTTACAGAAAAGTATTGTCTCATTTAGCATTACTTAAATAAATAATATTTTTATTCAAATATCTCTTACCGGTTCCTTTTTCAACGTAAGACATGGGATTAATCAAATCCGAATAATTAGTAATTCCATACCAACCAGTTTTCTCAGTCTTCAATTCATTATCAAATGCATCCACAATAAAGTAACTGATATCATACGCAGTTCCGAATGTTTTAAACAGAGCTAACACATTAGTATATCGATCCAATGTTGCGTTGTTCAGGCCAATATCATAATCCATCTCAATTCGAAAATAAACTTGCCAATGAGGAACAAACTGATGAAGAATGCGTTTGATAACCAAATGAGAATTTAGCATTGATTCCCAATTTAACTTGGGATCGGAAAGTTTATATTTTTTTCTTGCAAATAATATAATCTATGAACTACTAGATAAATCGTCGTTTTCGTCAGTTGGGTCCAGAATGAATTGCATTATTAACTCGTTGCAAATTTCCATTGACCCGAACTCAATTCCTCTGCTAACGTTTGACTGTTTTGCTAACTTTACCATATTAGAAACTGCTTCAAAATTGGTCATCGTGACAACCCCGCTTATACTTTTCAGCGTCCAAATGCAATTTTGCATGAACGCCCTTAAAAACTCTTTTAGTATACATCTCGGTTTTCTTGAGTTGGTCAAGAAACAACACAAATTGTGTCATATTGCTTTGAGAATCCACCGTCGTAGTTAATTAAAATTTCTGTATTAAAATCAAAGTTTTCAGACGACATAATCTGTTCAACTGCCGGAAGCAGGTACTGGAAGTCAAAACTGATAACAATTCCACTAAAACGGAACCTATAAAAAATGAACTGAAGCATGGTATTATACTCATCATCAGTTATTTTTTGAAGTTTTCCAATTGTTCGGTTGTTGAAAGGCCTTCTGGATAAACTGTTCCTAATTTGGAGTTGTGAAAAAAGTTGTCAAACATTTCCCATCTTTTCTCTGTCCAATCTATGCATGTATCCATTTCCCCAGTTGTGGATGGGTTTTATATAATCCTGCATTAAAAACGATGGACTGATTGATGTTCCTGGGGTTTCTTTCATGTCGTCTAACGACCAATCTGGATATGGGTAATTTAGCCTTCGCATTAAGGAAAACCAAGTGCCAAACAAATCGTATGGATATTGTAAATTAATTCCATGGACGATTGGAAAACTTTCTAGTTCTGCCCAATTAAATATTCCCTCTAAGTACAGATTAACCGTTGGCGAAAGATCCTTGCAGAATATAGTATTTGATTTCAATAAAGGTTGTTGTGAACTAAGACGGCCGGTTTCTGTTATGTCAAATTGCAAAAATACTTTTACCGAAGGTTCCATCTTCAGAATTTGTTTTCGAAAGCGGTTCACGGCATGGAGTTCCTTTCTCACTGTGTTTTCAAAATAGAACGAGTATTCCCCTATCTCCTTAAACCACTCAAGCGTTACTGTCGTTGCTAGAATGTAGAGGCTGCCGTTAATTCTTTGGCAAGAACCCACAACTTCAGTTACATTGGACTCCATTAACGTCTGGAAGGTCTCCTCTTCAAACACACAGCCAATAGTTGACTTTAAAGAAAGTTGTCTTATAAATTGGACATTAGCAGTAGAACAAAAATTATTTCCTCTTCGTCTCTTTGAATTCTTCATTTACGGAAAACAATATTGCGCTTGGTTTCCATCATTTACTTGCATCCGCTGATTCGTAACGTTTTCATTCAGTATGTCCTTTTTTAATGCGTCTACTTCACCACAGCTCCTGGTTTCATAATCTAAAACCACATCTATCGGCAAAGCCATGTTAGCTTCCTTGTGACTAAGATTTTTTTTGTTTAGGCGACCACTCCATAACTTCCACACATCTAGTAACATTGAAAGCATTTTTAAAAAAATCACTAAAAGTATTTATAAATTGAATTACTATATTTAATTAATGATTATATATTTTTTACTGTCTTCCATGATGAATGTCTGCTTTCGTTGAAAACTGGTTGAGAGCAATATTGAAGACCAGGTTATTTCTTCACTATATCTAAACTGTCTCATCGACTTATACAGCTTGGGTATTATAGCAAATTGGGTTGTGGTTGCTGACGCGTCCTTTCTAAAACTAGCACCGGAGCACCATAGAACCTTGAGTTTTGTAGGAAGCAGTCCAAAATGAAGCATACTGAATCAACAATCGTTGAAGTTTGTCGTCACCAACGCTGTCTGGATTTGAATGGTAAATGATTTGTTTCTTTGGCTCATCAGCATTAAATCTCTCAGATAAAAAATTCATGCGAGTTTGAAAAGGCCAAATCTTCTTCCATTGCGCATTGAGAGACGACGCAGAAGTAACTAATTGCCATCGCTGGTAATGCAGTAAATTTATCACCACAATGAAAAAATCAAATAAATTCACCATAAAGTGTCGGTAGAAAAGTCTGACTTCGGATTTGGCTGAGCGTGAGTACTGAGTTAAAGCATTTCAGTTTCAAGCAGATATACATAATAGTTTCATTGAGTTGACGACATTTTTAACGTTGTGGTTAAGTTTTTAGACATGAGACAAGGGAAGGTTACAGACGAGACGATAAAGGAGGAACTTGTATGGTTAAACTCCGTTTGCTTAACTGAATGCTTATGCACTGTTTTTGCAAAAATAGTTTTAAAAATGACACATAAAATGAAATAAAACCACATTCATTATGGTTGGTTGTTTTCTAAATTTTTCACTTTTATGCTGTTTGATCACCACTTTGATTTTCACTGCAAGCAATTGAAAAACACAGAAATAATACAGTCAGTCCGCGCCACCCGGCGCTGGTGGCCGGATCCGGCCAAATAATTTTCGGCTGTTGGGAGCCGAACCGGCCACCAGTGGCCGAGAATGCTTTTTCCCTCCAAAATAAGTTCAAAAGCAAGCTGCTGCTGCCGGTTCGGCTGACTCCGGACGGCGTAAACCGTTATATGAAGATAACGGACAGTTACCAAATTCAAAGTTATCAATTTGTATAACCGTAATAATACGTAGATTCTGATAAAAATTAGTTTGAGACGTCGAGTTTCGTTTTACCTCTTAAAAGTAATAAAACGTTTATGTCAACAAGCTTGTTTTTGAACGTATTTTTAGATTTAATATCGCACAATCTACTTGCAGTTACGGTGGGGTTAAAATTTAACTTTTATCCAAATATTAATTAATACAAACGTGTCACCCTTTATTGACAGAAACAGTACTATATCCAATTAAATAAAATAAAAATCAGCCTGTATGTTTAGGAAGAAAGTAAAGGAGTTTAAAAAACTGAAGGAATTTATTTTAGAAAAGTATATACAGAGAAAATGTTTTCACAATTGAACGAAGCAGTAGATTAATGCTACGTGAATTTTAGTAGCTAAAGTAACAATTATTGATAGTATTTAAACCGAATCTAAAAAAATGTCAAAGAAAAATTCCATTTTTGTTACATGCATTAGTGTACTGCGTCATTCAATTATTTCTTATTGCATTCGTTTTGTATTTGTGTACACTTTTAAAATAAGAACATAACTACACCATTACTCAGTTTCTAAATAGTTATAACACGCATGCATACTAATTTTGTAGTTATAGAACCAAAATGTTAACTAAAGGATCTTCAGCCTTATAACGGGTTTGAATAATGGTAGGTTTTGAAATGCAAAGAAACCTATCGTAAAGAAATGTATGTACTTATTAGTATTTTAATTATCGCGTATTTTGTTAATGACACAGCTGCAGCTGCGAATTATCCCTCCGAAAACATGTAAATCTGATTGTGGGCAAAACTATGTTTTATGCAATGCATTGAATGTTCATTTTTAACTGCGTACATCCGGTGGTTGTCTTAAGACTGAAATTAAAGCAGCTGGTAATTTGGGTTTTGTAACAGCAAAAAACGTAAACAAGTCATCTTAAGAAAAACCATGAAATTGGTTCGTTCAACCCTTACCTACAAAAATATTTCTTCAATGTGTATTGCATTTTGAGAACTTCAGTTACTACTACCATAACTCAAATATATTTTATCAGCTTAGCTAGTTTTTCATAACGAATTTGTAGCAGGATAAAGTTTCGAAATGTATTTCATTGTACAGTTTTTGAGTTTTTCTTTACTACAAAAAGTCATTGTAATTCTAACTTTATGTTTGTTACCAATTTTCGCTGCAACTCTGGTAGTTGCTGTTCCATTCAAAAGTACATTCCAGTGTTGTCTCAGTATCCAGGTGACTTCACCATATATTTCATTAATTTACAGCACCTTAACTCAGTACAAGGGTCTATAGTGATTGACAAAGGCTTACAGTCACCAATGACAATAATTAACACAGCAGCCAGTTCTTTAATCCAGACATCTGTAAGCCGACCAATATCCCGCTTTACACCATCGTATTCCATTTTAATCATCCCTTATGAGCAGGTCGCCTTTCATATTTTAAGTATGCCAACAAATTTGATTATTCAAAGAATGGAACAGTTTGACATAGTTCATCAAAAGCTTAAAGAGTTTGTAATGTACCCTACTTCCCTTTTTATTTATCTTACGTTTAACCATGTAAATACTTTCACATGTACAAATGATAAAGAACATGGACTCGATGAATTCTTGTTATGGACACCTGCTACAAAATTAGTACTTAGTTTGACATCAGACGGAGACGATGTAGCCTCAACTTGCTCGATTACAAATTCCGCAGTTAGAAAAGTTGAAAACTCTCAATTTGGTGAAGGGGTACAAAATCTTTATATACTAAATCGAAAGATTTTCTGGAATTCTCATAAAGAAGCAATATCTGCCTTCATGCATGGAAGATATGACATTTATGTCACTGACAAAAACTTACTTTACGGATGTGCATCCTGGATAAAGCATTTAGATCCTAAATGTGGGCCAGAAGCAATGTTACTAACTACATTGGCAGCAGTTCATAATGCAAGCATTTTTATTGAAAAAAGACTATCAATTAACGCAAGTAGGATTCTCCAGTCCTCTCAAGCCTCAACCACCCTCACATTTTTTACCTATATATTCTACCAGAACTCAATGCCGTACTTGATCTCCTATTTCTTTACGTAATAAATACTGCTGCTTTCAAAATTGTACAAAGGAAACTCAGTTAACATATTTTTATCAACTCGATTGTAGTTCTGGTAGAATATAGGTAAAAATGTGAGGTGGTTGGAGGGCTTGAGAGGACGGAGAATCCTACTTGCGTTAATTGATAGTCTTTTTCAATAAAAATGCTTGCATTATGAACTGCTGCTAGTGTAGTTAGTAACATTGCTTCTGGTCCACATTTAGGATCTAAATGCTATCCAGGATGCACATCCGTAAAGTAAGTTTTTGTCAGTCATAAATGTCATATCTTCCATGCATGAAGGCAGATATTGCTTCTTTATGAGAATTCCAGAAAATCTTTCGATTTAGTATATAAAGATTTTGTAGCCCTTCTGCTAATTGAGAGTTTTCAACTTTTTGTAACCGGAATTTGTAATCGAGCAAGTTGAGGCTACATCGTCTCCGTCTGATGTCAAACTAAGTACTAATTTTGTAGCAGGTGTCCATAACAAGATTCATCGAGTCCATGTTCTTTATCATTTGTACATGTGAATGTAGTTTACATGGTTAAACGTAAGATAAATAAAAAGGGAAGTAGGGTACATTACAAACTCTTTAAGCTTTTGATGAACTATGTCAAACTGTTCCATTCTTTGGATAATCAAATTTGTTTGGCATACTTAAAATATGAAAGGCGACCTGCTCATAAGGGATGATTAAAATGGAATACGATGGTGTAAAGCGGGATATTAGTCGGCTTACAGATGTGTCTGGATTAAAGAACTGCGCTGCTGTGTTAATTATTAACATTGGTGACTGCAAGCCTTTGTCAATCACTATAGACCCTTGTACTGAGTTAAGGTGCTGTAAATTAATGAAATATATGGTGAAGTCACCTGGATACTGAGACAACACTGGAATGTACTTTTGAATGGAACAGCAACTACCAGAGTTGACAGCGAAAATTGGTAACAAACATAAAGTTAGAATACAATGACTTTTTGTAGTAAGAAAAACTCAAAACTGTACAATGAAATACATTTCGAAACTTTATCCTGCTACAAATTCGTTATGATAAAACTAGCTAAGCTGATAAAATATATTTGAGTTATGGTAGTAGTGACCTGAAGTTCTCAAAATCGCAATACACATTGAAGAAATATTTGTAGGTAAGGGTTGAACGAACCAATTTCATGGTTTTTCTTAAGATGACTTGTTTATGTTTTCATTTGCTGTTACAAAACCCAAATTACCAGCTGCTTTAATTTCAGTCTTAAGACAACCACCGGATGTACGCAGTTAAAAATGAACATTCAATGCATTGCATAAAACATAGTTTTGCCCACAATCAGATTTACATGTTTTCGGAGGGGATAATTCGCAGCTGTAGCTGTGGCATTAACAAAATACGCGATAATTTAAAGTACTAATAAGTACATACATTTCTTTACGATAGGTTTCTTTGCATTTCAAAACCTACCATTATTCAAACCCGTTATAAGGCTGAAGATCCTTTAGTTGACATTTTGGTTCTATAACTATTAAATTAGGTATGCTGGTATGCATGCGTGTTATAACTATTTAGAAACTGAGTAATGGTGTAGTTATTTTCTTTATTTTAAAAGTGTACATTAAAGACAAAACTGAATGCAATAAGAAATAATTGAATGACGCAGTACACTAATGTATGTAACAAAAATGGAATTTTCGGTTTCGACATTTTTTAGACTCGGTTTAAATACTATAAGTAATTGTTACTTTAGCTACTAAAATTCACGTAGCATTAATCTACTGCTTCGTTCAATTGTGAAAAACATTTTCTCTGTATATACTTTTCTAAAATAATTTCCTTCAGGTTTTTAAAACTTCGTTTACTTTCTTCCAAAACATACAGGTGATTTTTATTTTATTTAATTGGATATAGTACTGTTTCTGTCATAAAGGGTGACACGTTTGTATTAATTAATATTTGGATAAAAGTTAAATTTTAACCCCGCCGTAACTGCAAGTAGATTGTGCGATATTTTGTTTGGTTGACACGTTTTATTATTTTAATTACCGTTCAAACAATTTTTATCAGAATCTACGTATATTATTACGGTTATACAAAAATTTTGATAACTTTTGAATTTGCTGTCCGTTATCTTCATATAACGGTTTACGAGTCATAGCAGCTCAAATTTCATTCTACTGGTGCTTAATATCATATACTACTGTATTATTTCTGTGTTTTTCAATTGCTTGCAGAGAAAATCAAAGTGGTGATCAAACAGCATAAAAGTGAAAAATTTAGAAAACACCAACGATAAATGAATGTGGTTTTATTTTATTTTATGTGTCATTTTTTCAAACTATTTTTGCAGAAGCAGTGCATAAGCATTCAGTTAAGCCAAAGGTTTAACCATACAAGTTCCTCCTTTATCGTCTCGTCTGTAACCTTCCCTTGTCTCATGTCTAAAAACTTAACCACAACGTTTAAAAATGTCGTCAACTGAATGAAACTATTATGTAATCTGCTTGAAGCTGAAATGCTTTAACTCAGTACTCACGCTCAGCCAAATCCGAAGTCAGACTTTTCTACCGACACTTTGTGGCCAATTTATTTTAATTTTTCATTGTGGTGATAAATTTACTGCATTACCAGCGATGGCAAATTAGTTACTTCTGCGTCGTCTGTCAATGCGCAATGGAAGTGACAATGTTTTTGATAATTTTGGCAATCAGTGCCAAAAACCATTGCAGCACAGAAAAACTACAAAGGGACAGGTTAATATTTGATTTGACAAAACCGTTAATGAGCTAATTGACGGGAAGATATCAGAGACAATATTTATTTCCAATATAAAATCTGCATATAGACTCATTGGTGGTAACATAACGAATTCCACGGTATTCTACACAACAGGCAAGTAATTCAATTCACTAAAAGTTATTTAGTATTTGTTTTTTTTCAAAAGTCGGAAACCTTTCACATAATTTCAGATAGTGGCACCATTGAAGAATTGGAAACACAGATACTACAAATTTGCAAAATCATGATGGAAACATTACGGTGGAGAATCAGTTCTGTAAGATTCCTTGTCTGTGTGCTTTGTACAATGTTACTATAAAGAACATCTAAGTATATCTGGGATTTTGGGAGTTTAATCATCAAACAGAAACCAAAAGCGTATAAGATTGCTTTTAACTACTACTACAAACACACTACTTTTTCGACATCAAGAATATAATGGTTAGTAGATGTGATGTATCAGTATCAATGGGATGTGCAGTGTTATTTTTGCATGCTATTATTATTACAAGGTTAATACTGCGCACCATACCATACTCTTTTAAAAGTGTGGGTTAATGCAACAAGAAAATTATGCGAATTTGATCGGTTAATAAAATGCGTATTATGGATAAAAAATAGATTTATGGCATCAATCAGGTATGAGTGATCTCACCTCACCTCGGTTAATAGCCCTATGATGAACTAAAGGACATGGTATGACTTGTGGAGAGCAACTTGTCACATGACCAACTTCAACAAAAAACATATTATTTTGCTTCACATAAAATATGAAATATGAAAGAGAAAAATATGTTGGAATATTCAAAATGATGATGATGATGTTAAGCCTGTATAATATTAGAGGGTTATATCATCAACCAAAACGTTAATTGACATAATAATAATAATAAATGCATCATGCATGCGATATTAAAATTGAGTAAAAGTAGTCATTTGCTCACATGCAAAATCTCTATATATATGAAAAGTCGAGGCAGGTAAAAGTTAGGTTGAAGACCTGATTAGTGGGGTAACTTGAGACTGTAGTTTTTTCCTATTCATTTTTAATTGACATGACTTTCAACCACATTTTACTAATTACCTGGTCATAAATCATTCCAAAACGTACCTTAATATATTGATTATTTCATTTACATACAATGGGCGACCGCTATACATGATAGATAACAATCTTTAGTGATCAGTTGGTTTTGCTTTCGGTAAGTTTCCTTGTGATGTCTTATTTTTGTACAGACCAATATATTATTATTCATTTCACCATGATGCAGAGTCTGCGACAGAGTTACATACCTCTCCTATACGTAATCACTTCATTAGTCGCCGGCTGAATAGCTTGCTCCGCCCGGGATGGACATCGAAGGTCATCCATTGCCTCCCTCGCGTCCAGTGACGGGTACACCGAGACTTTAACCCGACGATCTCGGCTCTTCATCATCAAAAAGACGTTTGTATCACTTAAGAATGCTTATCAGACATTTTCCCTATTTGTAGGCAAAACACATTTCTCTTCCCGTCATGTGCATTCTCTAAATATTTTGCTTACAGCTCGGACAAGTGGAGGCTTGATCCGATGGAGCATATCTCGTGGGCTCTTGGACAGTGTCACAAGTCCCAATGGGGAGCAGTCGAGGAACAAGGCAAGCTTGGCAGTCCCTGTCCATGGCTGTGTCACTTCTACACAAAGGCTCGTGTGTGAACTCGTGTCGTTTAAAAATGTTGACGGAATGTTTTGTGTCCTCTTGGCCAAATCCTCAATCGTCTCAATGATCACTGTTAAGTAAGTGCATAGGATAATGTATTTTTGAAAGCTTTTACTTGCATAGATATGAATGATATTATTTCTTAAAAACATTTCTCGACGAATATGATTCATCTTAGCATAAAACTATGCTTTTTATATCCTGCAGCATCTTATTATTCAGGTAGAGGACAGGAAAAGGATGGATTGTAGTATTAGAGAAACAGTGAGAGTACAGCTTTTGGTCTGCTGAGCTCGTGCCATAAAAGGAGAAGATGTGAGCAAGTGAGACCCTAATAAATTGAGCTCATGTCAACAGCCCCCGCTGTGACCAACAAAACGAAAAAGACATGATATGCAAGGAAAAATACAATCCTACCTGTCTACTTCATTAACGCCCATCACAAGCATCTCACAGTACACATTTCAAACATTTAAAAATGCTCTAAATTTTTCTCAATGGAATCAAATAATTTGGTTTCCTTCGTCATTCTTCCTATTAGATGATAGGATCTCTGGGTGATCTATAACCTTCTTAATTCTTTTAACTCTGTACATTAATGACACATTAGCTTTTTGTGCAGTCTCAATTTAGGCATGTCCTTTTCCTACTTATGTCTAGGTACTCAGTCAGTAAGCTGATTGACAACTAGAAAACAATCATCATGATTTCATTCACAAAAATGGAATGGTAGATAAAATGACACGTTTATATTACAAAAGCCGGTTTATGCATTGCATTTTTCTTATGAAAAAGTGAGGAGGAAGTTGCATATTTCTAACTAAATGGTTTTGTGGGACTGCGTGGCTGCTGGGAATAGAAACAGACACTCGTTACTCTTTCTCAAAGGACTGTTCTGTCTAGCCAAAAGGAAACCGAGTAAAGGCCCAGACCAGCAGGTCAGACGAGGACAGTTATTTGGGAGGGTGCCAAAAATATGTCATATTACAAAAAAAAGTGCAATTACCTTGATGATTTTTACGATCCAGAGCAAATCCCACTTGTTGTTTGGCATGGGGAAACTCGACGGTAAGCAAAATGTCAACATTCGCACCACGATTTCTTCTTCGTGGAGACAGGTTCTCAAACACAATCACAAAGCGGTCATCCTCTATTGCCTTTTGTAGTGACTTTGACAAATCTAATTATTATAATTACACAAATTATGCAATACCTTCTTTTAGCCAGGGGCTATGTGATAAACTATATAATATATAATACCTTGATCATGAGAAAAGGCAAAACGTAAACTAAGGGAATTATGAACACTAAAGTTTGAAGACATGAACTAAACCGTTGAGACACCATTTATGTCAGAATATAGCAAATTAAATTGCTATAATCTTTATAATACTAAAAGGAAAAAACAAAAAAAAAAAAAAAAAAAAAAAAAAAACAAGAAGAAAAAGAAAAAAAGAGAAAAAAAGAGAAAGAAGAAAAGAAAAAAAAAAAAAAAGAAAGAAGAAAAAAAAAAGAGAAAAGAGAAAAAGAAAAAAAAGAACAAAAAAAAGAGAGAAAAAAAGAAAAAAAAAAAAAGGAAAGGAAAGAAAAAAAAAAAATAAAAAAAAAAAAAAAAAAAAAAAAAAAAAAAAAAAGAAGTGGAATCTCATCTGTTGGTGGGGTGCGCGGGGTCTGTCCCGCGCTC
>LJIJ01004540.1:0-14469 GCA_001718145.1 Orchesella cincta
AGAGGAGAGTTGACTAGTTCTAAAGTATTAGAAAGTATGACAGGATCGCAGGTGCGATGTATGAACAGTTAGAGTGGTTATTACCACGGGAGTTCTGCGAGTTTAAAACGCTTTGTTACATGTTTAAGTTATCTAAAGAGGGCACTGTTGATTTCTTTAAAGATTATTATGTTTCAAATGAGTCAACTCATGGCTATAGCATGAGAAATTCTTCTATTAAACATGGTTTTACTCCAAAAACTGAGTCCGGGAGGAAAACTTTCCACTGGAGGAGTGTAAAAGTGTGGAATGACCTTCCTCAATCAATCAAATCCCTGTCCAAGTTCAAGTGTTTTAAAGTGAAAGTGAAGGAACTACTCTTAAATAAATGTAAAATGCTTGTAAATTAATGAACTGGTTGTTAATGAAAAATGGAGACTGACCTTGTGATATACAATGTTTATGTTAATTTGACGTATTTTCTAATAATGAATTTTTTTTTACAATATAATTATTAAACCTAAACGATGACTAATATGCTCGCTTGGCGAGGTGTCACCGTATTATCTACTGTATGGAAATGAATACAAAAGGATTGAATAAAATTGACCCACTAAACTAAAACTAAACTAAATTTTCGATTTGAGAGCAAAATCTAATCAGTGGAGACACATACGGGAAAAAATAAGCAACCAGGATGGTTCAGGAAAGGCATTCAACGCTGTGAGAATGAAAATTAAACAGGGGTCACAGACGAAAAATTGCTGATCATGGGAAAATACAAAAAGGAAAAACTGCCACGAGAAGTTCGAAAACGGAGAAATATTGAATATATACATTTCAGGTCGTCACGTACAGACATTCTTCCGTTCTGGAAATAAAATCAATGAGAATGAGAGGCCTCGGAGAAAAACTAATAAAATTCGGTACAAAATGCTTATGAAGAAGGTTAAGTACTGTGTTTTTGCATTAGCAAAAAATCAAGATTAATTAATAATTATTCATGATTATGTGTGAATTTTCAAACCGCAACATTAAAAGCGATTTGATGATCAAATCCCCACAAATATAAGTTGAAAATAACACAATATAACTTGCCGCTTTGTTATCTCAAACATGTAATGTCAAACAGCCTTGTTGCTACCTTGAAGAGAAAGTAGTGTGGATGATGTTCATAAATATATAGCAATATGCTAATATGATTGTAACTCTCCGAGACTTCCGATTCAACTCGGGATGCAGATTTGTCAGACAAGCTTGTCTATCTCAGGGTAACGAACGACCTTTATTTTGCCATTGCATGCCGGAGATTTCCTGTTGCTCTCCTTTCGTTACGTCATAGTAGAGCACATCTAGTCAAACGAAAGTTGCGCTTAATCATGCATATGTAGGGATTTTCATAAATGTTGCATCAAATTTGTTAAGGCTCAATTTCTGTGACCTGCATATCCTCTGAAACATAAAGATTGTGAACCATAGGTCATACATAGCATTAGCCACTTGCTGTGCAGAGTTATAGCGAAAAACCCACAGAATCGTTTTTTCGCGAAGCAGGATATTGGTGCACAGATGACGCTGCAGTTATCAAAGAACCTTTCTGCCTCTATAATTAGAAATGGCTTTATAAAAACATGTTGCAGATCTATTTTCAGACTAATCTACTATTAATTGACGGTGTCAGAAATTTCTTAGTTGTGACCAATCATTAGAAAATAACCCAACATGTTTAAATTTACAAAGAACGTCCACTTTAAATATTAAGATGCTAGTTTTCTGGGACCGGAAGCGAGTTTTTCTGACGGAGTTCTTGTACGAGAGCACTACATTAGCCTGACAAGAACATGCTGAAAACTCAGATAAGCTAAAAGTAGCCTACATTTCGAAACTTGGTCATGCCAAGTGTGATGACAGAGTTTTTTCGTTGCATGACAGCGTGCCTGTTCACACTTCGAAGAGCGCCAAGAAAAACCTAAAGGACTTTGGCAATATATGACTAAACCATCCGTTTTGCTGCCCAGCCTTTAACCCATCTGACTACTATTTATTTCCAAAATTGAAAAATTACACGAGTAGGAGGACGTATTACACGAACGAACATGTAAAAAAGAGCAAAGTCATAGATTTTAATTCAAGGTCCAGCATTTCCCCTAATAACATCGGCTCCCAGAAACAAGCGAGAGTTAACTAGTATCAAAAACCAAATAAATCCGTCGAGTAGTTCTAAAATGAGAGCACAATTATTTTGATGCAAGATTTCAGAAACTACCTTCGTATATCGATTTTTCTGAGCCTGAAGTGAACTAGACCTCCATCTCCTTCAACATTAAGTAGACAGAGTGTACGAATTTATGATGGAATTTGGTTTATTTTTTATCTCACATATTGTTAATTTTTGAGACTTCTCATTTCTATTGGCAGAATAGAAACGATAATAAAATTATGGCAAAGTTTTTACTGTCTTGTAAACCAATTAGTATCGGATATGAGAAGACGTATATTATTGGCAAACCGTTATTAATTTTATTATGTACATTATCGAGGGCACTTTTATCAGTAAAATGGTTTTTTGTTTTTGATGTCGAATTGAAAAGGGTTATACTAAATATTGAAGAGTTAATAGTTATTCTTGGATTTAATGACATTTTTATTTTAGCCTCAAAACCATAATAGTAGACGAAATAAAGCATTTTTCCCAATTTAAAACAACCATGTTTAGATGAGTAGCTTTATCAATTTCGTAAAATTTCCGAAACAATATTTCAATATTCTCGCCGCAGTAAAACGTGAGTTTATTTTTCTATGAAACCAAAATATAATATTCTTGTATTCAAATAATAATAGTATTAGCCAAAATATTTTTGGTTAGAACCATTTGTTTTTAAGATATTATAATTTTTATGCTACATATACTTAAATTAGAACATTTAGAGCTCAAATAAAATACCAATTAAAACACTTCCAGCAAATCTTAATCAAATTTTGGCCAGCATTGTGATAGCGGTAATGTCTGCCAATTGTTCCAAAATTCAAACTGGACTTTATAAAATTACCGTTTTCTGGACTGGCGAAGACAATCTTGAACAACATGAGGGAGTAGCAGAAAATTATGATAATCATGGGTAATCCATAAAAGAAGAAGTCACTGCAAAAGTTATATGTTAGTACCATCTCTGTTGATAAAAACGGATTAAATGTAATGATTTTCTTGAATCACCAGAAGTAATTGAGGAATTCCAAGGGAATAAAAAACAGACAAAACCGATTGTATATCCAACCAATACTTCCGACAATATTAAATTAAGTACCTCTACAAAGAAATAAGCAAAATGACTTACCTCATGAAGGAATAAAATACTGATTTTTACAATCGCAGAGACGATCATCAAGAGAGAGTATAGAATGCTGCAAAGGTTTGTCGCCCTTGTTAAACTGCATATCAATCAGCAGCGGCTTATGGGATGCCTAGCAAAAAATTCACTTAGAGGGATGTAACCTGGTGGATTATCTAAACGGGTTGGGGATGACAGGGCATCCACCCGCTTTTCTGTCGTACTGCGTGGAACTGAAGCGGGGTTCCTTGCTGATAAACCTCTTCCCGTTATATCCACAATTTGCTGAAGTGTTACTGATGATGACTGTAGGAATTGGAGGAATAGAGCTAATTCCAAGTTAAGCTAGTTTGTTTGAGTTGTTACATCTCGGTATGTTGTATGCATGTTGAAAATATCTGAGATTGAGCAAAATGCCATGAATGTTAAGTGAGTATTCGTTAGCGTTAACTAACCTGTATTCAATACAAAATCAATTGACATGCTGAGATGGTCATTAGTATAAAATTTTATACATTTTATAAGCATAATAAAAGAGACAGGGCGAAGGAAAGTAATGAGGTTGTGCAATGAAGTGGAGTGTGTAATTCAGTTCGAAAGAACTTTATAGGATGTTTCCCTCTGTTGAAATTCCGATAAGATGCGATGAATTAGAAGATCATCTCAAATCTTTACTACTTAAATTTTGTTAGCAGACGCTTTTTGTGTCATCACGTCAAATAGGCATGTTGCTACCCACGTCTTATTTACTTTTTCATATCATTAGCATTTCCAAGGAAGTTGTTTTATATCACAGTTTCCTGACTTTGAATATAACTTTTAACGGTTTCTTTCAAAGTTATATACTCAGTTTCCATCTAAATATAACATAATAACCAATAACACTCTTGCTTACCATCACCAAAAAGATTTAGAATTTTGGACGAATTTTACGCAGTTGCAAATGTGAATTTGAAACTTTTTAAAAAACTTTTATTCTCATATGTAAATAATTTTATCTACCATTCTCGAACGCTTGTTTGGGAGTTTGTTGTTATGGAAGAATTAACTAGCTTAAACATTCATCATTGGGTATTTCAGTGTGATCAAATGGTTGATTTGTAACATTTGTGAGAAAGTTTAAAACATAAAGTATAATATGCAACATGGAGAGAAAGTCACATACCAAAGATCGTTGATCAGCCCAACTTTTGGTGCTTGAAAAGAATTGAAAATGAAGCATTGCTTATTCTTTTAAGTGACAAACGGAAATCCCATGTTTGGATTATTTCGGATGTCATTAGACACTTTTTTTAATAGGGTCACAAGGCCAAAATATACTAAAATATGGTTTCCTGCAACAACAATGGAAATAGATCTGGAATATGCTCAGGCTTTTCTGACTGCAATATGTCTATAATGTTTTTATCTTAGATCAATGCACACCAAGGGTAAAATCCAGGTAAATGCCCAGTGATATGGAACACTGGAAACAAATCATTTCCATAAGCTCGTACGTATTATGGAGGATTAAACAATTTGTAAGCTCATTTCTTTTGAAGTTGTTTGCGGGAGAGCGTAGTTCTAATTTATAATGAGAAAATGCAATATGTGTCAACAACGGTTGATGAAATACTCAAGTCCTTGATGCACGAGCTATTTAGGAGCAATCCCAGGATGTTGATCCAACTTGCTCATTTCCCAGCAATTTGCCTAATAACTCTATTAACAGCAACATTCTTAATAAGCATTTACAGGATTAGCCAATCGTTAGTCGAGGATTAGGAATATGTGTGTTGGCATCATCGTGAAATTTCTCTTCTTGCAAATGTTTATATTATTAAATAAGACAAATGCCTGCATCAAATCATCATTTTGAAAGTTAGTTATGCCTTTCCGGGCTCATGCTCGTAAATGAGGGAAATTGTAAACATTTATATATTTTTAAGAATTAAAACATTCAATTGTACTACTTGAATGTAAGAACATCTTTAAATGTTCCTAAATATTTAGATTTGGAAGGCCTACTTTAATCATTACTTGTAAGCTCTTAATACACTCAAATTGGGAATAATACAGGCTTGCTTCTGAGAAAAATTTGTCGCGACGGAAAAATGACTTTCACCCCAGAATTCAAAATTAATTTTGAAACGTACTTCAGCTTTTGGATAAGTGATTATGCGAATTGATGTGTAAAAGAGTATTTTACTACAATAATTTCATATTTAGCACACACTTTGTCATCCTGTAAAGCAACTATCAAAACTAAATTTATATGCGGCATCTCTTGTATTAAACATATTTGAAACATAAACCTGTTTATGAGAGGATGCTAGCAAAACTGTTTGAAAACATTTGAAAATTGGTCCGTTTTTTCGGTAAAAATAATTCAATGACAGGAATTAACTTACCAAACAAACATGTGCTCAGCATAAGAAACTGGTGGTCGCAATAACTACTGTTATCTGTAGTGTTTAATATAACTAATTTCTTAATCTCGCTACAGAAATTAGAACAGCATTTATATAGTAACTTCGGTGACAAAAGTGGCTCCTATTTTTGCATTCAAATGATTCATAGCTAACATTTATTAAAAGGTTAACATTTCCATGAGAACAGGACTGCCATACTAGGAAAATAAAAGGTAAGTAGATAATGATTTGCATCATTATATTTTGGAGTAATGTTAGCTCTCACTTGCATAACTTTTGAGACGTTTCACCAAAGATATACAAGCATTTCGTAGAAAGTAGAGAAGTCGCAAACAAGCAACATGATCTACTCTGAGCCAAAAGGCTGAACTTATGATTTCAGAACTGTAGCTTTCACTCACCTATTTTCTACACGGAAGTTTCCCGTTGTTCTACAAAACTATTGGAACGAGATGCATGTTGAAGAACTACTACTTGAGCCCTACAACATGTATGCTCCTCATTTTCACGTTGATCCTCTGTAGAGAGAGCTTCAATTTCATATTCATCAGCTTGTAGATTGTATTTAGCGTTTTGCCATTCTTGCCTGGAAGTACTATACGCTGCACTGTCTATAAAAAATTACTTTCCGAGTGAGATTCATTTTCATGCGTCATTGGAGAAAATATTTCCCAATTTGATGCTGTTAGCGAGTTCATAACATTTGGTGGTGAATAATTTGGTATGAATTAAAAATGTACGGACTGGAAAACATAAGAGTAAATTTATATCAGTTTGGGAGGTCACAACTGGTCATATTATTTGCTGCGTATGGATGGTTTATTAAGGGGGCAGTTTTACAATGCAGCATGAACCCAAAAGCCAAAAAATATCACCTTTAAATTTAAATTTGGAAGACGTAGTCCTTTAACGCTCATTTTTAAACGAACGTTTCCAATTTTTCATCAAATCTACTGATGAAATCTGCCTCTTGATGAACTACCACTTGAGCACTACACCGCACACTCTCCTGGTTTTGACTTTGATCTTCTGTTGAGAAAAACTCATTCTCGTTGTCGTCTTCATCACCTTGCACATTACGCTCCGGATTTTGAAATCCTTGTATGGAAGAACTAGACACTGAACTGTGACTATAGTAAATTGCCCTCCCGGTAGCAACACACAGCACGGTTATGTTTATCAGCATTAGAAATGCCATGAAAATGTAGAAAGGGACAAAAAATCTGGCCTTTTCCCAAAACGTTGAAGAATCAACTGGCACAAATGCTTCGATTTCTACATTCGTCATGTTCAAATCTTCAGCCAATCTTAAAACGGTAAAATTTTCTTCCATTTCGTTTTCAGTTGAGATTTTTTTGGCAATATTAAAATACTCAGGCTAAGTGTTACTAAAAGAGCCAAAGGTGAAAGCAAGACCAATTCCTCGTCTGTTGTATGTTTCCTCTCTTAGTAAAGACTGTGAAATTATCAATCATCTCCAGGATTATATGTAGCATCAAATACACGGCTTTCCATGCTCTTATATAAATATCACGCTTTCTCTCCGAATATACTTACACATCCCGTCAGCAAACCTTTGAAGTGCTGACTAATTAATCCCTTGCTACTCAGAAATTTCCTCATATTTAATTAGTTGATCAAGTAAAGCTCCCAATCACTCATATCCACACTGTTTTTGGAAGTCACAAAAGAAGCAGCAGAGCAACGTGACCTGTCTGAAATGTGCGGTGTAATCATTCAAATCATGCCGACGTGTGTATTCTTAAGCACGTTTGTTTTATCAAAGAGTTTTACTAGGGTAAAATAAATATCAAATCATTCAAAACAAAAGAATATGTGAGGCAGGATCACACGGGTCCGTATGACAATTCTATTGCAGTAGTGGAAACCCCAAAAATGGCCATAGCCATTCGCTCTCTGTTTATGTATATGCTACTTTTAAAGCAACTTATACCACAGCGGTGACTTCACGTTTTGATGACGATTTTCAGTGTTAAAGTTGTTAAGGTTTAGAAACAACTAACAAAGCTCGTTGCTCTTAACGTTTTTTATTTGGTTAATTTTTGCTAGTTTGGTGTTTTCATAATTTATTTCTTTACCTTGTCTTAAATATAAGAACTATTTTAGATAAAGCGAAAATGTCGAAACCGAAAGAAATGCTCCGTTTCCAAATTCAGGAAAATGTTCAAAAAAAATTTTATTTTTTATTTTAAACATTACAACGCTTATTATTACTTATGACAAGTTACCATTCCATTACAGTGTTTTAATAAACTACTTTGTATGATAAGTTCAGAATACTATATATCTAATCATCGTTTTAACATGTTAATAAAAAGTAAAATTTTATATATAAGTAAGAACGACATATTAATTATATAAACTTTAGAACAGCAAAAGACTTATAGTAGTATTCAATATGATATCATTTATATCCAACGCCGTGTCCCGTTTTGCCAAGAAAAATGCCCCAAGAGAGAATCCCACCGGTCGCATGCATTTCACCTGCCTATTTTCCAACTTCTGTGTCAGCTTACCCCTCCAGAACCGTATCGTTTCCGTGCTGTGAATCAATGGTTGGGATGCATGCTGGCATAAGAAGAATATCAGCACGTTCACAGCAACTAGTACAACCACAGCCATACAAACAAAGATTATCATATCATCCCGAGTATACAATGTGAGTATCGCATAATTAAACACGACGCACAGGAGCATCCCTGCGGTTGCCATTGTGGGGACAAACACCTCCACATTTTTGTTGCTGGGTTCCATTGTAAGCCGTAGCTTAATGTGAAATTTTCTTCTTTTTTTGAAATTCTCGTTGTCTGTTTCGGTTTCAGATGAAACCACCAATATCTCTGGGTCTGGAGTGCTTTCTTCCATCTTTGGTTTGTGAAGAATGCGTTCAAGCCGTATCAGAATGATTTTGAGCAGAGACTGAATTTGTTTCTCAATCCAGAGCTGATTTTCATTTATTGGTTTTCCAACACTCAAATTGTAATTTGCCTCTGATAGCTTTTCCATCACGTGACAGCAGGTGAGAACGAATAGGAGGAAAACAGAGCAAATGTTTGCAGCAAAGAAGATCAAAGTTCCATACAAGACACAGCCTACAAGGCGTCTTGGAATTTCCGGCAGGATTCCTTCAAACAGCGTGTTCACTGGATCTAGGTCCCTAATCAATGGATAGCAAGCGCAAGCCAGGGGAAAGTTGCAGAATACTATAGCCATCCCATAAGCAATCAGCTCGGGAAGGTCTGGGAGTCTTGTTGAACTCGGCCAACCACAATACTGGATGTTTCCCAGGTCGAAAGTTTGACATGCCACTTGGATAAATCCGGGTAGATCACGTTCCAATGTATAGAACGTTACGAGGGCCTGAATTCCCATCCCAATTGACGTGAAATATATGGCAGCTTCCTCAGGATTGGGTTGTCCATATTCGTCATTTTTGTGGAATGTGTAATAAATGCGGTAGATGCTGTAAAGTACGGCAAGGAAAGTCAGTAATATGGTGAGATGCCAAATTGGCATTTTACATCGTGTTTTCAATTTCGGATTGGGGATGAGCTTTCGTTTCTCAGTGTCGTAATAGAATGGGGTACTGAAAATTCTTTGAAAAAATACTTGAACGTTGATGAACGCTTCACCAAAACCCATTTTGTAAGTGAATTTGTTTCTCGTGTGCTGCTTCAGAAGTCTGAAATCAAATAGGAAGACAACTTACAAAATTAATACAGAACAGAAGGTGGATTTGAAAAGATAACTTATTCAGGTATTTTTTTGTTTTTGTAAAAAAAATTAGGTTGAATTAATTTTTCATTGACATTACATGCTAGCTCACCAATATAGTATTGCGGCTGTTTTAACTGGGCTGGACATCAAATTGATTCACCTATGTATGTATAGTATATTTAATGTTCTACATATTTTGAATAATATTACAATACCGGATTTTCTCAAAACATTTTTCTCATGTAGTTTCAAATAATTTTTAAATGGTCTTTCGTAGTATACTTACCCATACCTTATCGGTACTCTGTTTAAGTTTGATTTGCGAGGTACCCAGCCAAATAATTTACGTGTGTTAAGTTAGATTTTAAAACATTTATTTTAAATCCTGTAGTAATGTCCATAAACATATTTCGGTACTTCTGATGTTTTAAAAAGTACCTAACAGTAAAGTACAGGTTTTCAGGTAAGAATGCAGATTTCTCTGTTCTCCCAATTTAAACCGAATTCATACCGGAATCCGTTTTTTGTATAAATTTCATGAGAATTATGTTTTTAAAATTTAGACAAAAAATGTATCTCAAAATGTAGCCTGATGTACCTGTAATTATTTCAAACATTAAATTAAACTCACCCATACATTTTGTTAGTAGACTACAAAATCACAAACATTCTCGTCTTGTCGTCTGCCATAGAGAAAATGTAGGGAATTCACCTTCTACTTCGATGTTATTATTGTAGAAGTGTTCCATTTAAGGTATTACCTTAAAATGTTTTTCAGTTAACAGTTTCTACCTGAACTCTGTAATATATTGTACAAAATTAAGCCGTTCCCCTTTCTTTGGTTTTTAAGCAAGAAGTCGAAAATTCTATTCCATGCTTTTATTAAACTGTAAATATTATGATGTACTTGCTCGAATAAAAGCATAAAGTAATTTACCTTTTTTTATATTATTCAACATTTGTTTGAATTTGGCAGGTTTCATAAAGCAACTTAATCTACTGCTACTGCTCTCACTACATTCCTGTATCCTTTGTGTATAGAAAAGTTTCCGTACATTTTTTAGTGAACAAAGCTAAAACCGTTTATTTGAAACACTCGTCCTCTATTTCCTTTTCTTGTTATTGTTAAAGATGAGTCCACTACATCTCTACCCAAACTTTTAGATGGCAGCTGCAGTGCTAGTTTGTTTTGACTAGTAGCAAATATTTGGGGCTTGGGACAGGCTAGCAAAATGTATATTTCAGCACTACAAAGAGTCTAGTTGGCGTTTAGTTTTGCTTAAATGGTGAAAGTCTTGGAGAAAGTTGGTTGTATAGGAATCGATACTTCTAGTATTTCCGGTGTTTACATAGTATTTTTAGAAGTTCTTTGTGTTATACCAGCTTTACATCTTGCCCGTTTGTAGTTATTTGTAAGGCGCTCGGTCTCATTTTTGCTCAGTTTTTATTTCAATGCGATTTTAATTAAGAAAGGAGAAGGGATCTGGTTTGGGAAACTCTTTAGACGTTGATTAATTTTTAAAACTTAAATTAACTTTATAACGAAAATAAGCTCCAGTTTATTGGTTTTGAAACCAACGCCAAGAGAAGAAACTCATTTTCTTGGCTACGACAAAGATGAAGTCCAGCCTACTCACATCGAGTTAGTAAATAGTGGCAGGCCAAAAGAAAGTTGCATATTATGCAAGGATAATTTCCGAGGCCCACATCTCGGACGCGACACGAACGGCTGAAGTAAGGTTTTAAATGGCTGCTACCTTTCGTAGTAGTACCACCTGAAACTTGGGCAGAGGTTTACTCGTTTTAATTTACAGACCCGAGAAAACCACTAAGAGATGGAGACTCATCTAGTCATCTAACCACAGACGAACTATTAGCTGACACCCATATTAACAAGATAAATCTTGCCAACTTTGCATTTGTGTGCAATTCCACAAGCGAAACACGAAATTCTATTCGGTGTGTATATATAATTGTCCCATTGCCCATGGTGTCTTTCGCGAGGGATTGTTAAAAGCGAAATAACGCCTAAAGGAAACAGAAGTAATACCTAACCGGTGATACAAAGCAGCCATGCTGATTGAAACATGTGTGGTATTTTTTAATTTCTCAAGTGAAGAAACCATAAATGAGAAAAAGAAGCCTTGAAACGATTTAAAATTGGCCTCTTGTACATATTGACCTGCATAGAATTTATTTTTGCCCGAATGGACCAAAAATAAATATAAAGATACATGGTCTGTGGTTCAGTTTAAGTACGAGTTACAGTACAGTTTTGCACTCTCCAATGTAGTTGCGATGAAATAACATAAAGACCTCTTGACCCTTCACTAAAGGATTGTGACAATGATTTAATATTATTACCTTTGTTGTTGATTTTTGAACGTTTGGTCAAAGCAGCAGAATTCTTTAAATCGACCTTATCAAAAAATTAGTTCCCCGCATTCAAACATTGACTCACTGCCTAACCTTCCGGAATTGGACTCTCTCTAGCGTATGCTAAACCTACTTTAAACGATACTAATACTCTAGTTTACTCCTTTCTTCCCCTTCCAACTCCTTTAATATTCCCCTCAAAATATATTATTACCTTAAACTGCTACATTAATGTGTGACAGATAATGCATTTGGAGGGAAAATTGACCCCACTTTTTAAACATTAGCTCAGAACCCCAATGACAATACTTTCGTTAGCCATTTCTGCCACTCCCATTTGAATATCCTCGCTTATTGAGCTAAGATAAAAACTAAGAGGAAAAGTCCTTTTTTCTAATCAAACGTATCTTACTCCTCATCCACTCATTCAAACTGTCAAAACATAGACCCTGATAAAAACCCCTAGTTTAGAGAAAGCCCAATCGAGAATTGCGTCAAAAATCCCGTTCCTTCCAATCTTATCAACCCGCTTTTGTTTTAGATCAATATATAGCTAGCGATAAATATAACCGCCTGGCTCCACAACAACCAAGGTGATCGTCCCTGTGAGCTTAAGGGAAAATAATGCATAGGTTCCCTCGCAACGCGTGTCAACAAATTCAGTCCGTAGGACCTCCTCCGGAAAACAATGTCGTGGGCTCCGAAGGCTCAGCCATCATTTAGAATTTTTCACCATCCAAAATCAACTACTTCCCAAATCAGGGCAATCACAACAAATGATCTCCTAAAATTATATTTAACATGGGGTTGGCTAAAAAAGAGTTGGACTCTTGGATTTATAGACCTTGTCCTACAACACGCTCAATTCTTTGACTCGAACCGAAACAACATTATACATTTTAAAAGCCATTAGCATTTATTAGAGGACACTTGGATCCATTGATTTGATTACAGAATGGATACTGTCTCATATATAGTGGGCTAGTGTGTTGCTAAATAACTCAAGGTGATAAAGCCAACTAGCCATCTACTCTGCAGGAACAAACCCGTGGGATTACGGGGCAAACTAAAATTGTACCAAAAAGTAGCATACAACCTTCGCGACAAAGAAAAAAGTGAGAGATTTTCCAAACATGAGCCTAAAACTGTGTGTGAGGCTACCTCCCAAGAAGAAAAACGTTATTTATGGGAAGCAGCAATGGGAATGAATGGATTGGGTTCAGTATAACGAGCTGAGAGAGTCCCTCGGGTGCTTATCTCCTTTCTCCTACCATCCAGTGTGTAATGTAATACTGGGACGGTGTGTAATGTAACTAACTATCCCATCGGCTTTCCCTGAATTGCAGGGCAGCACTATAATACGATGGTTATTTAGTTGGTCTGGATTTTTGGATGGGGCTACTCACTCGCTACTTTATTGCTGGTGGTTTGGTTTCACTTGGATTTGGATTGGAAAGCAAAATTTTGGTTTTGGATATTGGCATTCCTGTTCAATCCAACAATTCAGTCTCTCGTTCTTCCAACATGCATGACGTGGCGAGCTCTGCATGATGGGATGTGGAGCTGGAAAAGTAGCTGTGTAAAATGATGATGATTCGATGCGATATGGGTGTCTGCTTTCACCGTTTGCAAATGCCTACTTCATTCCCTGTGAAAATGGCGCTATTCCGTAAACCAAGTGTCGATTTCAGTTGTAAATCATGCGAATAGACGTTTAATTAAACAGTTATGGTCTTTGAACGCGCATTAGTAAAAGAGATGGCTATTTGGGGTAAGTGAAGCGTTGAGCGTGAGTGCTGATACTTCACTTTGTTAAGCGAATCAAAAGCACATTAAATGCAATCCGTGTATACTTATTTGATGTTCGTCATGATGATTCCGGGTGCAGCAGATTCTTAATGTTCGCAAGTAGTATGGTCTGTATTTTTTGGAGAAACGCAATGCCTCACTTTTTTTATCCTCTTGTTCGGAAACCGTGATAATTTAAAAAAAATAGAGTTGAACGACGTCACTTTTAGAAAGGGATGAATGAGCGTGTGGAGCGCGTTTTTATTATTTATGGAATGAATACGTACGTTTTGATTATTTCGCATGAAAAATATCCGGTCATTTATATTATGTTAGATGTGGGATAGCTGCTGGATTTGATTTCGGGGGAGTTCTCGGTTTTTTCTTCAAAATTATAGGTTTTCTCCAACAAGTGATTCTTCACATGGAATCGAATAAGTGGAAAAAAGAGAAATTACTGTGAAATAGAACGTAATGGGTAACAAACAAGAAAATGATCAGTCTTCGTGTATCGTGGTTTATTAAAAGCGGGTGGAAAATGAACAAAACGACCCGTGTATATGATAAGCACGTAATATTTTTCCAAGAATAACTCGTTTATATGTCGTTGTCAATTAACCCCAGTCTTAACTTATTTTAAGTATGCAGCCGTTGCGTTAAATTTTGACGCAGCCTAGATAATTTTTTTCTTATCAGGGTTATTCAATAATTTATATGGGGATAATCAATTAAGTTCAGAAAAGCAACCCAATATTCAGTTAAGATATCACAAGAAGATTACACATGTGCAAAAATATTCGATTGGACGAATTCGACGCGATTTCGAGCCCCCCATTCTATATTATAGT
>LJIJ01004541.1:0-14469 GCA_001718145.1 Orchesella cincta
TAAAACCATCTAAATGTTCGTTTGGATATCAAGAAATACTTATATTAGGGCATAAGATTTCAAATCACGGTATTCAAGTCGATCCTTCAAAGGTTAGTGCAGTAGTAAAGATGCCAGCACCGACTACTATAACTGAGGTTAGGGCTTTCAATGGTATGACTAGCTATTACAGAAGATTTATCAATAATTATGCGATTATTGCTAAACCACTTATAAACCTCACTAAAAAGAATAATAAATTTGAATGGACAAAAGCATGTCAAGCTAGTTTCGATTTGTTAAAACAAAAGCTTACGACAGCTCCAATTCTAAAACAATTCAATGAAGAATTGCCAGTTACCGTATTTTGTGACGCCTCAGCTTCAGCTGTAGGTTGCGTATTATCACAAAATATAAATGACAAAGAACATGTTATAGCTTATGCTTCCAGGGTTCTCAATCCTGCAGAAGTTAAGTATAGTATTGCAGAAAGAGAATGCATTGCTGTTCTCTTTGCTTTATCACGTTTTCACGAATATTGTCACGGTCGAGAAGTCACTGTGGTGACAGACCATCATTCTTTGTGTAGTCTACTTAAGACTAAACACAGCAAATCACTACGTATTTCAAGATGGGCTCTTGAAGTCCAACAAGCAAATTTAAATGTCGTGTATCGTAAAGGAACACTTCATGGGAATGCTGACTGTCTTTCACGGTTAGTACCACTCTGTAATCCTGCTAAGGGATATGCAAGCGTGTTTAACGTTTACACATCCGATAGCAATAACTCCGATTCTCAGTCCCCAATGACTATAGATCTAAGTTAATTTACGAACAAACCAAAGATAAATATTTTAAGATAGTATTAGAAAATTTGAAACTAAATTCTATTCCTAAAAAGTATGCTAGATTTAGTGTGATTGATAATTTACTTTATTATGTAAGTCCTATAGATTATGTTAAGCGTGTTTGTATTCCTAGATCCATGATATTAGAAATATTTCAGGCCCACCATAACCACATTATTGGCGGAGGTCATATGGGTTTACATAGAACATATAATAAGATTAAGTCTAAGTTTTTCATTAGAAAGTTAAGAAATCTTTTAGTTAGTTTTATTTCCAATTGCTTAGAATGTGCGAAACGTCAACCAAGCAATCATCAATTGATTGGTAGAATGCAACCCGGACAGATCTACTCACTTTTTGATAAATTTCAGATAGATGTGTTAGGTCCTCTTAAAACAACTCCACGTATGAATAAGTATGCTATAGTAGCAATAGATACGTATTCTAAATTCGTTATTAGTCAGCCTATAAAAGAAGCAACAGCATTAGTGTTAGCTAAATTTCATTATTAGGAATATATTTTAATGTTTGGTATACCGAGGTATATTCAGTTTGATAATGGTTCTATTAATAGGTCTAAACTAATCCAAGAGTTACTCCTACAAGTTAATTGTAAGTCCGTTTATATTCTTCCGTACCAGCATAAATCACAGGGAAACGTTGAGCGCACTATGCGATCTCTTGAAGAAACAATTAGTAAATATTTGGATAAAGAACAACTTAATTGGGATTTACTTCTTCCTATTGCAACCTTTAATATAAATTGTTCAATGAACATGTCTACTAAATTTTCTCCTTATCAAATTCTTTATGGTATTAATCCAAAACTTCCGTTAGATTTATTAGTAAGCGATAGTATTAAAAATAATATTAATAGCGACGCTAGAAATAAGATTAGGTTAAGTACAACAAAGAATATTTTACTTTCTCAAAATTCCTATGGTAAACTTTACAATAAGAAACGAATTCCTTTTCAATTCAAAATTGGCTCTTTATGCATGTTAAAAATGTACACTGTACCTCCAAAGGTCAGTGCAAAACTTTATAGAAAATATATTGGTCCCTTCCGGATCATTGCACAAATTGATAATTTACATTATAAATTGAGAGCTATTGGAAACGTCGAAGTTCGAAAAAAGATCATTGTAGTACATGTAGATCGAATGAAAAAGTTTGGTGATTCTACATCAACATCAGCAGACATGACAGGATGATGATGAGCATGAAGACTCAGTACCGAGCAATGTAAATGACAACAGCACTACGCAAGCGCAAGCATTGCCAGCACACCATCACGTACTCTAATTGATAACAATTCAAGTTCAGTTCCGAGACCATCCCAAAAAGCTAAGGCCAAGGTTAGACCAGAACGTAGTACTGCCCTACCACAACAACAGATCCCGTTTAAGCAGATCGGGGCGTGTTACCAACAAACCTGCGAGCTATAGGTATTAGTATTGAACCAGTTCAATTCTAAAAGTAAGAGGGATGTAATGCGCATGCTATCTACCAATGCACTATAAAGCCCACGTGCTATGCAGTGGTGTGCGAGGTGATAGTGATGTGACATGTTATGAGAATTAACATGTAATAGAATATTGTAATAATATTCCACGCATGACTGACTTATACGACAATGTTATGAGTGACCATTATTACTCATCACCCAACCGGATGTACGCTTCTGCGGACACCCTTTGTTATCCAGAGCACTTCCTGTTATCAACCCTCAACCGTGGATCATATTGCTGACCCACATCAACAGTGATTTATAATTACTCCTTGATCTATAATTGACATCCATACCCTCTCATGTATATTGTACACTTATAGATATAAGCTATTATTAGGATACTATAGTTATAAGGATATCTTTCACTGTACTTATTAGCACTAATAGAAATAGTATAAAATAACCTGTAACCATGTATGATGTGTGCCTGTTTGAATCTGACTCTCTTCTATTAAACAACTACTCTTCCTATTGGCAATAACACTTGTGTGTATCGGTTTGTGTATTTATTATATCATATCATCACACGTACGCAGACCATATACATTTCAATTAAGTAACATAGTAATATGGATATTAGGCATTGAAAATCCAAGTTTTATATTACTGCTTCACAAGTCAGGAATATCAGTTATTAAGCATCGGGAAATGAGTTCGGTAAATTTATAGAAGAGACAATTGAACATTACAGTGAGCTTTGAACATAATTGTACAATACATATTTAAAATGCTCTATTACAAATTTCAAGCATTTAGGGGAGAAAATTGGTAAGTTTCAAAAAAACAAGTTCGTAATCAAAATTAATTGACTGTAATTATCATTGGACTGATATAAACCTCATGTTAGTCCTTTGTAGCTAAACCAGAACAATTTACTTTGTATCCTTTTTTGAAGAAATTAGTTTGAAAATTGTTTGAGTTTTTAAGGCAAGCAAACAATTTAAAAAAAATAGAATGTAAGAATTAAATAATTATGACCCAAACGTTTGAAATACATCATACATCATATTAAGATTGGAAAAGCTTCTTGTGTGCTTTATTGTTCTTCTTCAGTTTGAAAAAATGGGTAGCTTGTGCACATACCGTATTCACCGCATATGAAAGTATTTTTCACAATGTTTGTTAATACCAAGACTTCTAGGCATTAAAAATATTTTGGATATTTTGGACACAATTATCACGCATGCACAATATGAAAAATTCATCAATTTTTGGATGTCAATCGGGACGTTAAGTTGCCGACAGAACAGCAATCCAGCCAGTTAAGTCAGAAACCGGTGAAGTTATTTATTGGTGAAACGATTCAGTTTATGGACTTGTACTGTAAGTTATGTTTTATAAATTGGTTATGTTTTACCTAGCAAAACTCATTTGCATTGTTGAAAAATATAATTAAGGTGATTTAAGCAATTTGCAAGCTCCGACGATGTAACATATTAATCTGGTTTTTTCTAACACAAATCTATTCTTCAAACTACTTTCTTGGCAGTTCTTTATGTATAAAAGAAAAACATTTTGCGACATTTTTGAATGCATCATGGACTACAGCCTGTCCGTGATTTTGACTACGAAATACTAATTCGCCTACACCTTTTGAACAACACTATGAATTTTATTTTTATTCATTTATAGTGTATTTTATAAATATATTAGTAACCTTAACATTTAAAAAAACGTTGTTTAGTTTTTAATACTTCTGTTATCCTTGTTACAATTCATAAAACTAAATATTAATTTAATTGGATTTACTCATTTTTACTCCTCACACCAAAAGGATTGAGAATGACTAGAATCGCCAAGCATTCGCTATTTTTACTGTCGCACTCCAATGAATTCAGTGAAAACAGGTTAATTAGTTCTCTGTAGAACAACCCTGTTGCTTTTCTCGGGAAACCTCATCCTCCTTTTTAACCCCGGATTTATGTTTCATATTGCTGGTGGTTGTGCGCTGAAGCCCTTTCCCAACACGCTGTTTTCCTACATAAACCATTTTAAATTTGTCATAAACCACAATCTTTAAATACTCATATTACAAAAAGATAATTTACGTACCTTTCTGTACATGCATACTCTCAATATGCCGTTTTATGTGAGTGTATGCCAGTGTTTCCCCATGCCTAATTTTTTTAATGCTAAACTTTTTATCGCATCCAGTGCCGCCACACTGCAAATACCTGTTGATCTGATGCAGCGACCCAGAACACTTAAATATTTCAACACCTTTGTGTTTATATTTTCTGGCTCGTTCTAGTGCGTGCACGTCTTCAAAATCTGTGTCATTCTCAGTTTCGTTGGTGTTCACAGGTTTGCTTCTGTAAATTTTTAATTGGTTGTTAGTGTAAGAAAAATATGTTAGCTTCAATTTTCGCGTATATTACCCTTTTTCCTGCTTTATTCTATTAGTGGCTCCAGAGCAACTTTCCTCCTCTGCCTTAACGTGTCGTGAGCTGCTTCTGGTCTTCGGTTTTCTTTTGCATTTGCTTTTATGACAAGTTCGAATATGTGTACTTATTTTGATAGTGGGTGTTGGTTGGTTCCGTTGTCTCTTTTTCGGAATTTGAACCGTGTAATTACAAAGACTACAATCAAAGTGTTCTCGGTCCGTTGCCCGTATGCTTCGAAAGTATTCCACACCATCGCACAATAACCTTCGTTTTCTTGGAACCAATGGCTGAATATCATCATCCGGTTCCAAACTTTCTTCTTGTGGTTCAGCAGCAGCAGTTAAACTAAATGACATATTTTCATTTTACTACAAAATGGAAAACATTATGTTCATATAGAAATTAGATAAGTTTCAGTACACTTTTTTCTTACTTCAAATTTGAGGAAGTTGTCTTTGACTCTTCAACGTTAGCTAATATAGGGTCTCCCTCTGGTGGAATTTTGTTGGTGGAAGTTGGCAATCCAGCTGCGGAATCTTCAGAATTTTGCCCGGGTGGAGTTTCGGCATCAACATCAGCTTCGCGATTGCTTGCAATCTTGGTACCACACTTTATGTGATAGCCTTTAAAAGGAATTTTTATAAATTATGGGATTATACATTTTCTTGAAATATTTAAAATGTACGTTACTAACTATAATATAATAATACCTTCAATAACCATTTCCCTAAGTTTTGTAAATTCCTCAGCGTCTCCCGTGTCACTTACCCTTGTCGTATTTACAGCTTCCAAAACCACCTTTTTTTGTAGCCGGTTTACAATTTTCAAAATTCTGCGTTCTAAACTTTCAATCTCTTGTTGATATTTTAGAGCCAGTTCCATTGTTGATTCACATAGCTCGCAAAATGGGAATGCTCGCCGTGAACAGCTTTCTGGAATCTCGTTGCAATTTAAGTTCAGTTTTGAACATAAATTTTTTACAAGCTTGCTTCTATCCGAAACCATAAAGTTTTCCTCTTGGTTAACCTTGTGATCAGGAAATTTAACTTTTAGAAAGCACAAAAGGCAATGGGTAGTGAAGTTTCTTGTACTATTTTTGGACGTCTCTTTTGACGAATCGTTTGTAAACAAAGTGGAATCCAAGGAAGTCGAGTTCCAACAATTTGAAACCTCTTTGGCAAACGTTGAGTTTTCTATTGGGCGTCTACCAGTTTTTGACGCAGGACCGGGAATCCTCTTCTTTGCCATGCTCTACCAAAAATCAGAGTTAATTTATTGCAGTTCGTAACAGAGTTAATAGTTTACCGTTGTAACTTTTTTTGCTAGTTAAAGCTGTAAAATTGCATAAAATACAGCCTTGATGTTTTTTCCTCGGTTTTATTTTGTGGTGTTTTCCCTTTTCCTTTTATCTCAGCTCCGAATTGTTATCTGTTGATTCATGATTAATAGCAGGATACATCCCTACAGCGTTACATTTATTTGCTTTTTCCTCCACAAACCTTTCAATCCAATACATAGCAAACTCAAAGGATGACATCATGTACAGCTTATTAAAACGCAATTTGCCAATATTGCACTGTAATCTGGTACGAAATTACGTCATCATGACTTATACTTTGGTCAATTTCCTGATAAGAAGCATCAATGAGTGAATCACACGCTTTGGGCTGTTGAATAGAGATTAAATTATAACGAATTTATCAAAGCGTTCATTAATTTTGTTATAAACCTACGCATGAGAAATGGTCCCATACAATCTGTAAAAATAATTTTTGTGAGACTTCATTCATTATTTGTGCAGAAATGTTTTATCTACATACTTTAAATTAATAATTACAGCGTGTCGCTTCCTAAACTACTGTATCTTCATGCATTCCATGGTACAGCGAAGAAAGTAAGTTTTCCAAAAATTAGCTCCGTTTTCTCCATTCTCCATCTCCGCTTAACTTTCAAGCGCATCCAGTAGAATGACTCTCTTTCTTTCGAATTATAGATACAATTCATGAAATCAAAATGAAAGGGAGAGATAACTTTGGGTGTGATATTGATACGTAAATGAAAATAATATACTTTGGCAAGGTTACTCTCTATATATTTTAAAATGCATTATTTACATTTTTCATATTTTTTTTCACCTTTAACTTTACAAAGCTGACGTAAACGGTGTTGTCCTGAATTATGATTTTCTCTTTACCTGCGTACGAGCAGTCAATTCCAAAACCGACCATTTTGTTTCTAGAACGTTGTTTTACATATGTACAGAATGTGGAGTGGAATGTTAGAATCTAAAGAGAGATTTGGTTTGGAATCACCTTTGAGCATAGAAACTGAATTGCAAAATAAAACTTGTACGTAAAGAAATTCATTAAAATTACTTTGTTGTCAGCACTCTCTCCAATCCAAATGAATTGGAAGTGGATTTGAATGGAAACTCATTCTTAGTTTTCAGCGAATTACAGTTCGATCAGAGAACAAAAAGAATGCATGTGATGACAACATAATATATGGAAGATGGAGAAAGTTCCCTAACGGACCTCTCCCTCACCGATCCTCTCGTTACGCATATATTATGAAGCAACTCAAAGCAACTGAAAAAGAACCACCGGAGAAATGGATCAAATGTACTCTTGGCTGCCACGAAAACCTCAACTAAACCCGCATTTCTATTACTACAGACGATCGCGCATTCTTCCGTTTCAAAAGAGCTGTTTATTAAACGGTGCATATAAACGAGAGGTTAAAAATTCAAAAATGTTTGCTTAGAATTATGCCATTTTCAAATTATCGGTTGAATGAAAAGGAGATATGGTCATGTGCTAGATACCATGTTACTCCCTAAAAATGGAAGTATCTTGCATACAATTTTATTTTCTGGTCATGCTAATATACTGCAGGGTCAGATGAAAATATGCAGAAACAAGTTAAGATAAACGAAAAGGTGAAATACATCCAGGTGCGAGTTTCAAACATAAAATTTTGTATTTTGTACTGACTTTTAGTTTTTTCTGTTAAATATATTTTATAAACATGTAAGTATAATGATTCAATGTTAATGTAAATTGGCTTTATCCAAAAGCCATATTATACCTGATCAGCCTATAAATTTAGTTTATATTCACCGACCGATAAATTATTCTCCAAAAAACAAGCAGATCGATTTTCATACAAGATTTTATGATTCGTAAAGGTATTAAATTTATCGATAGCTTAGCTGTCAAACATAATATTATTCCTCCCCTATTTAAGCACTTAATTGTATGAGAGGCAGATTAACATAAGTTAAATGAAACCCACGATCTTCCTGACCGGAAAACGAATAAAAAAGGAACAACATTCCATCATCATTCACCAAACGTCTATAAATGACACCGTCACAAATGTCATCCTCCGGATTTCTGAAAAAATGCATTTGCAAACCCAACCAATAAATCGTGATATACAAATAGTTTTATTTTGATAACATAGGTTAAATACTTACGTTGTAAAATTGAAACTCCAACCTGAGTTCGGGTAAAACCTAAACAAGGTAAGGGAACTGCTGACGCAATCGGGTTTCATACCATCCATGATAAAGCTGACGGAAGTTTTGACATCAGGGTTGTAATTATTTTCCACTGGAAGGAAGACAAACGTTGAGAAATCTTCCCCGTGATAAAATTCCTCATCCCCTGGTGGATGACGAATGTGACCTTCACCGCCGGCAACTATATAGTGGCTTGTATTCGGGTGTACAGGGGCATTCCCAATAGTTGTTGTATATGTCATAATTTTGAACATTGGCTCCAGAAAATAATGTTATTACCAGAATGAGGCAGTCTGAATGCAAATTCACAACTCCAACGTCATCACTGAATCGTTAAAAATATTTACAATCGATTACAAATTGGTTCACAGTCAATAATATTACTAAAAACTTACATTAATACATTGCGAAGGCCTGGATCCCACCATCCATACTCAGGTATGCAAGTAGCAATAATACCAGTCTCTCCAGATATGTTTTGCAAACCAAACAGATGAACTTCTAAATTATAGGATGTTGCGTTCAAAGACTTGATGGTCCAAACACACCGTTCATTTGGGGAAAGTTGTGCGTCCGGTTTGTATGATATTGCTGCCACGGATTCTTGTAAATGACCCCCGCACTTTAACTCTTGTGGAGTGCCTTGATGTAAGACATTACTGTCTACGTCTGGTTTTCTAAAACCATTGAGAGTTCTTCCCGATTGGCAGAATATGGGGACTATTAAAATCCCTACAAATGTGATCAGACGTGCTACTGACTGCATTTTGCACGGATGTTTATATAGGAATGTTTCATATTAGTTCGACTTGTCCGCATTTTACATCGCATTTTCTTTAAAAGCTAAACTTTTAAACCACTGCCATGTGTAAATTGAGAAACAACACATTTTAACATATCTTATCAGTGAACAAACCTGTGACATATTATCATGTCAATATACATTCACATTAGCAAAATCCCCGTAACGATATCTAATATATTTGTTTATCATTGATTACCAGCCGAGGTTTAACTGCGTGTGTCAAAATATCTATATCAAATGGACGTAAAATGTAAATGTTTGGAATTCATACAAAACCACATTGATTTGAAAGATATGACAAATGAAAAGAATCCATAAACAAACAAGTTCATTGCATTGGTGCCAGTGCGACGAAATATTTTGGTGAATTACGTGTAATCCAAACATACACTTTAATCAATTGTTAAATTAGAATCTTTAAATGAAACTTAAACTTAATTCCGATAACGAATATTTATTGTAATTTGGTGCGCTGGTGCAATTATTTTTGTCTCAATAAATTACTGAAATGTCGATAATTAAAAAAATTCAAAAGTAAAATAATAAATATATTGCGTTGGATTTCAGGGCAAAACCGTGACTAGACAAATTTATAATAATTTGTAACGGTAAGAGAGGAAAAGTATACCTTTGTATATTAGACTTTCACAAAACGAGTGGAACGAGAAATCTTAGCACAATAGTCTCGCTATTGTCTGTGTTCCAGTGTACATTTAGTTAGTACTGGGAAAAAGTTATAAGCATTTTACACAAAGCTCCCTGTTATCCACATTGGATACCACTACCATCTTTCCTGCGAGTTGAGTAACACATTTTCAATGTCACTTCTATAACCACCACAACTTTTTACCAAAAGAGGAGTTCAACACTCACTGCTCTCTTTGGTGAAGGAAACCAGCTTGCTAACTTTGGAATCCTTTCAGTCTTGCTTTCTCTTTTGCGCTTGCAACAACTCCAACAGGGCTCGCGCAGGATTTCTCAAAATATTTAGTCTTGAACACTTGATATAACTGGTAACAGAGAGAGTTTAGATGCACTACCGTATTAAAACATGTGTCATGACGGAGAGAAAGTGAAGTTAGTATTAGTTTTAATTAGAAAGCACTGTCATAAAAAGATATACTACATTCAACGTCTCAACAGCGAGATAAATCAATCATTAGTTCTGGTCAAGTTTACTTTTTGTAGTTGCATCCCGTGAGCTGCGAAATGTACTTCAATACAAGTTACGAGCAAAAATTGGAGACATCGGTGGTAATATTGTGCAAAATGTTTAGTTCAGTTAATTTATTTTTCTTTGACGCACGTCGCATATTTTTTGGAAGTTCAATTTTAAATTTGTTCACGTCTCGTTTTATCACTTGAACTTTCATCAAAAGAAGTCCGGCAAATAAAATCCAAAACCAACTGTTATCAAATTTAAATTCTACAATTACAGAATATAGAGCTGCTAAAGCTATTGTCGAATGACCTCATTTTAAAATTGTATTCCATATATAAGCGCCGGAGATATTCCATGAATGTTTAAAAGAATTGTAGCTCAAATCTAGTTTTTACAATAAAATACGTAATGAAATTAGATATTAAATCTAAAAGCCGATGCTGAAAGGGAAAGTATACTTAAAGCTTATTATAACCAGGGAAAGATTAAATAAATTTCTTGAATGGGACAATATGCAAAATTTGTTAAATCTGTGTGCTTTCACTTACAGAAGGTTCGTGGTTAATGAAATGAGTACCTTGACATTTGGAACCTGAAAGCAACCTGTACTAATCCTATCACTTATAGAACTCAAGGGGATGGTAAGTTCCGATTTATTGCTTGACTTTCTCTACGTTTCTCCGAGAATTTGGGTAAATTAATTGCATGCAAAATCCATTGAACAATATTGTTTTAGAACAAGCCAAATATTGACACGGGATAAAAACTATAATACAACTGGCGGGTAATTGCTACTGTAATAAAAATTTTAATAAATAATAAATGAGAAATCTCCTTTTTGATCCAGCGTGACTTCAAAATAAAAGCTAAAAACGACTATGACGTTTTGCTTGACTGTATTTTTCTTTGTGCTCCCAGATTTTTCACACATTACGCTCGATTTGGAGCGACTTTCAAAACGGAATGCATTTAAGCTGCCTGCCATTAAACCCATTGTTTCCTCACTCATTTGCACGTTTGTATCAAAAAGGTAAGAAAAATGGCTTTTATTCGTGGCATTCAATTCGTTTCGAAAGGGTCTATTTTCATTATTTTCTTTCTCTCAAGTTTTGAAGAAACCAGCCTCGTCTTGACTGGAAGTTTAACACGCTTTGGGCAAACAAATGTTTCCGGTGAATATAAATATCGTAGAATCTGCCTAACTTTTTTTACTTTTGCCCAGCTACCGTACCAACCTTCATTCTAACAACCAAACCAATTCAAATGATAATCTGAGTTTTTGCAACCAGAATCCAGTCCTTTAGTTAACATGGCAATTACTAATTACAGACCTCTCAATACTTCAATGGCAGCTCAGTTAACAAAATGAAATAGAACAAAAATCTTTTTGCTTTTTATCGCGGCCTGATGAAATATATGTAATATCAACGCAAAATCTTTGTAATTGGTCCATACAATGATTCAAGGACGGAATCATCTTACTAGCTTGCTGTCAAACGGATACTGAGCCCTCAACGAAGATTTCATCTCTCCACGATACTATATTTCATGCAAATTCTCAGTATCGCCATAACCCTTGTAAACTATGACTGTAATGAGCTACTGGCCGCGAGTTGTGCCATAAAGGCACCCTGCACTGCACATCGATTAATGAGGACCACATCAGTAAATTCCAACTGTTCCTTTGTGACAACCACGCGGGAATGCGAAAAAATCTAAAGAAATCGGCTGCCTCATTATTTTATGAACACGCAGTTTAAAGTTTTGTTGTAACGACGTTGAAGTCTTTTATTGAAATGGGAATTTGACTGATGATTAGATCACTTTGCACTGTGCTTTCTAACTTGACATGCGATAAACCTAATGGAAAAAATATTATTTAAGTACATCTAAAGTATTTTTCTATTCTGCTTGGAACAAACATTAATGAATTTTTACCTATTTAAAAATACATTTTAACGTCGTGTTAGTACGAAATGTGTTTACCTGTTTTGCACTGTCTGACCATCATCGCTATTCGTGGAATTCCATCGGTAGCAAATGGGTCTTCTTGAAACAAAAAAGAATGTATACATAAGTCCATTCATAATCGTGAATGTTGCCACGGTTTCTTAGCCTCCTCAAGGAATCTCGAGTGAAGATCGCAAAGAATTTCAAGTTTCTCCTGGCATGATATACAGTTTGTATTTTTCATTCAATTTTACGCACTTACGTTTTACTTGGGCTAAGGCGTTAAAATGGAAGTGAGGATTCCCAGAGAATTTTTTGGGTCTTTGTTTAACAATAAGTAGCAAGTAAGCACCAAGGAGAAAGTAGGTCAAGTTTTGGTTTATTAAAATTTATCTGCACAGTCTTGCCTGCATGATGAAAAGCTACAAGGGTAACCTTACACAAAGTGGAGCAATACACGGACTCAGATGCTTCAAAATTCTCTCTTATTCTACACACGCACAGGAATAACACAAAGCGAATTCTTTTCTCAGAGTGGAGTTTCACATGAAAAAAGTTGCTTAAATGTATGTACTTTGTCGGCATTGTCAGTTTCTTGTGTCCAAAACACTGGAAAATTGTTTTGTATAAAATATTTACAGAATATAAAAACACGGTCAGCTACGATGAAACGTTACTTGCTCTTTGGTGAGATTTGTGAGATTACGTTATCGTAATAAGTCTCTGTTTAAAAAAATCAAATTAAGGAACATCAAGTATTAAATTTCGAATATTAAAAATCCCAATTTCAATTTGAATTTTTTTAAATTCATAAAATCAACGCAAAAACATCGTTTCAAATGGAACTGTCTAAGATAACCTGAACAACCATAAGGTTTGTTTACAGCACGTTAACCACATTGTAGACATTAAATCAAGAAAGGAAATAGAATGATCTCTAAAAAGTAGTTTAGATTGTTGTTATCCAACGTGTAAAACGTAGATGTTAGGCACCGAACACAAACTGGAATTTAATGCAAAGTATTCATATCATCTCTGAAATAAATTTTCCTCTGGAGAAACACACTCCAAAAATTTAAAAAACATACGCATTCTAAGATGTTTACGTATGCAATGCATATGAAAGTTTTCTCTTTCCACAAGAAATAGGAATAGCAATGACTAGGTGCAATTTGTACAATGATATCATAAATTTTACAGTTTCCCTTTTCTAGAAAAACCCAAGGGGTGAGCGTTGCACTTCCTACAGCAATATTCAGAACAAACTTTCTTTTGCACTCTAAGTTATTGCAAAAGAACAGGTAACACACGATAATCGCATACCAGATGAAGGCATTTGTCATCCCCACAGACAAATAAAAATGTACTTCTCGAAAATATACATAATTCATGCTTGTTGTCATCCCATAATATCGTATGGTTAGGGCTAGATGATCATGATAAATTTACAAAATTGCTTACATCTGGATCCGCAGCTTTTTGTCAGTCAAAATGAAACTTGTAACGTGATCCGAAATTTCCAAATGCAACCTAATATATTCACACAAATAAAAACATTAAATTGCATTATTCACTTTTTATGAAATAATCTTTTTTCATTGTGAGACGCAATCTGGATTCAGTATTTACATACTTTGAATAAGGCACATTGCCATTGTAATGCGTGCATTTTCTCAGCGTGTTTTGTTACTCCCGAAAGTGCATTTTTTAGAGATAAAGGAAGCAATTTATAAAGGAGTAATGCAATGTACACCAGCTACTGATAATATAAACTTATGCTATAACACTCGATTGCGTTACAAGTTGAGCTATAAAAATATCATCTTATCCCACCAGTAATAAGTTAGAAACTCCCTTTTTTAATAACACTGTAATAATATGTATCATTCCCGGTTTTATGATTAATTTAGTTCTTTATAAGCTTTTATAGATATTATTATACATGACAAGGAATTCTGGGGATTCCTGGTGCACCACATTTGAATTGATGCACCTTTTTATTGTTGTTGCATTTGCATTAGGTGAATGTAACAGTCCTGTTTTGACGGTCTCTTTCCGGAAAATTATAGATGTTGACACAAAATTCACAAATGAAAACCTAGTGGGTGGTTGGAAAACCTGTAAACGGCACATTGCGGTTCTGCGTTCCTCAATTATGAATTATGGAACGGAACTGAAGGTCGTATGAAGCAACAATAGCGGAGAAAAAAACACTGATGCAGTTTACATTTGGTATGCCTTACAGCTTCAGTGATGATAACCCGACAAGCATGTAACGGCTTTCTTTTAGAAAGCATTAAGAAGC
>LJIJ01004542.1:0-14469 GCA_001718145.1 Orchesella cincta
AAAAAACTAAGGAATCTTCTCCTATCGCAAAAATCATCACATTAAAATTTGGGGCTCTGGCCAAAATACTGTCAAGTAATTAAAAATTTGAAATATTAAAACAAACATTCAATTGGACGAGTTGGATTTCTTCTGACCATGTCTGGCTCATCGTTCGATCACCAAACCTCTAAAAATATTCATCGAATGTCCACAAGCCCATCATATGCTTATAATAATGCCTATTTAAAATTTAACGGCCAGCTTTCCGCGAGCTTATCTACTTGCTCCCATCAGAGTTGAAACATAACCCAGACATCCCATTATATTTTTCAGGGGCTTTTAGATTTTAAGTTGATATCCCACAACATGGGATTCTACTTACGAGCAAAGTACGTAGTCGATCGGACAACGAATTGAACGACTTGTGTTACATTTCGTAGACACTTATGAATAACTAATACCCCCAAAATATTAGCCGTGAATGGGCATTTTTGTTTCCGTGGCAGTGGATCAAAGTTTGGTAAATGGAAAGTTTCCCATGTTAATTTGCATAAGGTTTGAGCAGTTTACTGAAAATTTAAATTTTTGGAATATTTTGTCAAAATTGGATAAAAACTGACAAATGTTTATTTGAAAGCTCTACAATGCTGGAGAGTAAGTTTTGTCGGCATTTGACTACAATTTTGAAAACTTTAAATTTTTATCAAGTAGCCCAATGCATGGCAGAAGTGCATTTTCAAAAATTCAATCCGTTGTCACGGAAACAAAAATACCCATTCACGGCTAATATTTTCGGATATTAGTTATTCATAAGTGTCTACAAAATGCAACACGTTTGGTTCAATTCGGTGTCGATCGACTACGCACTTTGCTCGTTAGTGATAATTGTTGTAAGCCAAACTCAAAAACAATTAAAAGTTTTATGGGTAATAGAAATCTGTCTTTTCGCTCGTCTCCTGCTTTATCAAAACGGAATTGAATATTTTTCTATACAATCGCCATCTCTTTGGCCATATCAGATGTATACTTTCAGTTTTTTTTGGCAATGAAGAACGGGGCCAAGCTTCATGATTTCATGCAAGAAAGTTTAACCAGTACGGATAAAATCTTAAACTTAGAGAGCAAAATATTAGCATAATTAATGAGGCGGATGGTACCACGTCACGGCATATAACGGTTTAGTCGTCTATTGGATAGAGAGGAAGGCAGCCAGCATTAGTTTTTCTTCGGTTGAATCAAAGCAATTTTGGAGTACCACGGAAAAGGTGCTGCCGCTAGTTAATTCAATGATATGGGGGAATCAATGTTGTGCCGTACGTTGAATATGAACGCATGACACCACTTGAAATCCTCAATGTATGTGCATTGGAAAAAGTCACCCTTCTTAAACTTTTCTTAAAAAACGGGGCACCTCAAATTTATTATGAAAGTTGAGAGTACAGCCAATAGTGCCATTATTATTTTTGCATCCATCAATATGAAAATCAGATCTCCGCCCACGGCGTTATCATTTCCTCAACTCGTTAATATCTTCCAAATTTCGTTCGTGCAAGCCCCTCTTTTCAGGCCTGTAAAAACTCGAACCAAAATTTTTTAAAAGTAAGTCTCGCAGTAAGAAAATCTAACCAAAAATATCCATAAGTCACTAAATGAATAAATTCAAACAGCCATTCTTTGCTTGAGGATATGATAGTTGCCCATCAAGAATGCTCAACTCAACAAGTATTATGAGGAAAGATTCCATTGCGAGACAATAGCAAACAAGTGTATCCGAAAAAAGCTGACTTCTGAGACCTTCGCAGACTTTAGTTTGCCTCCAAGAATATCATGAATGAAAGACGGGACATTTTTATGTGTGCTCAGTTGAGTTTCAGGGCATTGGAAGATATTTAGAAATGTTGATTGAATATACAAGGCCCTATTGTTGCATTCTGGCTGGTATATGATGTAACGACGGTTGGCTGAATTTGTTTTGGAAACAAGAAAGTCAGTAATTAAAAATTATCGTTGATTGTAATATTCTGTCTGTATCCGCACTCTGTATAAATGGCTATCTAAATGCAGCTTCATGTGCGATGATTTGGAAATCTGGATTGAATATACGGTGGCCTTTTGTTTCCATTCTTGCTGGTGATATGATGTATAGATTTTGGTGAATTGGTTTTCGGAAACATAGTCAGTATTTTAACATTATCGTGGCATTTAATATTAGGTTTGCGCAACCGCCACTCCTCGTTTAAACGGTTATTTAAATGTTGCTTGATTTTGCAATGATTTGAAAATGTGGATTGAATTTACAGTGCCCTATTGTGTTGCATTCTTGCTGGTGTACGATATACGGATTTTGAGTGAATGGATTTTGGAAACACAGCATATCAGTATTTAAAAATTTTCGTTGCATGTAATATTCTGTCTGTATCCGCACTCTCGTAACGAGTTCTATATGGGAAAACCGTCCTCATTTTTACTTGGCTCCTCGCATTGATTACTCCAGCATTTTTCATCGCTGAATTCTTCTCGCCCTGTCTGGCTCGTCGTTGACGTCTTCTTCACGAAGTTTCTGCCTGAGAAAGTCATTGGTTTTTTCGACATCGGTTTCTTTAGGCATGTCTCCTAGCGATCTGAATACGGCCCAGCTCAGGATTTGAGTGTATTGCAATTTCCACTCTAGTCGCACGCTTTGCTCACCACATGACAGGGTAAGCTTACTTCCAAAGCTCAAATAACCAAAGATGCAAGGCCAAAACATGATAAATTTAACAAATAAACTGGATACAAATAATTTTGATTTAGCTTCTAATAAACTCAGCTAATTAAAAGCATGTCAATTACCTTTGAAATAGATTCCCTACTTCACTTTGAGAGTGAAGCAGGAGCAGGGTTCCACTTTAGGTTGTATTCATTAATGGTCTGCAACTCGTAGGTGTCATATAGTCAAAAATTTGAGCCCCATATCAAAAAAGAGAGAGTATAAAATTATTATAATCATGCTGAAAAATGGAATAAATTTCACCACATTTTACATATTTATTCACATAGTTATTCTTTTTAAATTATAGATGTACACCAGTCGCGTGTTAAAACCATATTTTCTCATACCAAATATTGTACCATCTGTAATACCGCTGACAATTATGACCTCTTCCATGTTTTCTACAAATGTATATTCTACCATAACCTACGTCTCTTGGCCTCTCTAAACCCCTCTTCTACATAGCGTCCATAATCGACGATTCTTCCACAAAACACTTACAATAGACACCCCAGAAGAACGTACACTGAATTTGGTTTCATTCGGCATGATGCCAAGCGAAACGATGCCAGCATCCCATGCTACCTACAATAGACTGATTCTTTCCAATAATTCATGTTTTTATATGCTGTAGATCTCTCCAAGTACCCAACATACCTTCCTTTAGTTTTGGACTGGCTCTTGTAAGGAGCCATTGTTTGTTTATATCAGCATTATGATTTGGCCATTAAATGTCTTCGAATATACCATTAAAATGACTAGCATAAAAAAGATTTTGTGTGGGCTGTCTGGTTTCAAATTTATGAAACACAATAAACTATCGTATTTATCGATCTCCTTGAAATTTTTTGTGTACCACAGCAAAATTTACCTTGAATATTTCAACCAGAGTGCACAAACTCTTATCCTCAAATGTTTACAGAACATAATTAACTGATTATGGCATTCATTTGCTGTATGCAAGCAATTAGAGTTAATTGGCTATTTCTGTGATGCATCTTAGCACTAAATCGTTAAATTGCGTAACAGATACACCTTTTTTGGCCATGAGACAAAATCCAATTAACATGAAAGATGATTAATCTAGCTGTCTACGAATATTTCATGTTTAAATATGCAACAAATTATTACCACAAACGAATGCGTTTTTTGGCTGCAGCATTGTACTTGATATATTTTGGCTTTAGCTAACCTGTATAATTTTCGCTCGCTGCTGCTGCTTTTTAAAATTTTTAATTTGAAATTTATATTTTCGTTAATGGTGTAGCTTGTCAAAGTAATCAAGTACTTGGTCTGTTATTCCTCCACTCGTGAATTATGCGAAGATGGTTCCATTCTGTTCCTGGGCGGTTAAATAGCAGCCCTAAAGTAAAGCACAAATAGGTTTAGAATGTTTTTACAAAAAACCACCTTGTTTGAAAAGTTTAAACGTAAACTTTACCGCAGATCGTCTAACGCATCTCTCAAATGGTTTAGAACACATCGGTCCTCCAGGTACTTTAGCTAATCAATAAATGTTTACGATAACTTCCACCTAGTTAAGATCATTACTACTAGAAGTAATTTTAAATATGTGTTTACAACATACACAATTCAGTACAGTTTGCTATAATTTTTTTCGCAATTGATCTGGCCGATTCTTGTCCCTTGTCCGCGAAAACCATTAAGTTCACCCAATTTGCAATCTCATCCTCTGTGCTTATCTTTGTGCCTTCGTCGTCAATAATCTCGTGGTAGGTAAGAATACAGGACCTTGGGCATTCGTGATCCTGAAACAATTAATAATATTGGTTTAAAAGAGAAATTTGCTTTTGGGTACATAATCACAGCATCATACCTTGCACTTTTCCATTGCAAACTCGATCCAACCCTGCCCTACGTTTTTGTTATCCGTGTTGAAAACGTAGCCTTCGTAGCACGACCAGTCCGGAAACATTTTCATCTGGCCACCAACCAGCTGCAAAGGTTACAAATATTATGTAGTATTATTGGTAACGTACAATTAAATAATTTATTATTGAATAAATACCAATATCGCAGATAATACGAATACCAATTGCAAAATTATTCGGTTCGCCATCGTAAAATAATGGATAAGAAACTTTTTAATGTTGGGTGTGCTTGCCAATCGACTGAACAGCTCTTGGATGGCTCTTTTAGTGCCAAATTACACTTTAATTGGAGAACCATAAAAATGGTGCATGTTAATTGCTCATTAAGCTAGCTAATTACGTAGTATAATTTGGTGCTTTGTCGGTTTTAGGCAGCTAACCAGACGTAATGGATTGTTGACCTTGTATGCGTTTCATATCTTACATCATCTATACTTTTATGTTGTTTTGCAGCGGAAACTTTGGGATACTCGTAAGAAACACAATATTGTTCAGTTGTAAGAAAGTGTGCAATATTTTTGATAAACGTTGCATGAGATGAAATAGAAGAGAGAAAGAATGCGTTAAATATAGTATCTATTTTAACCAAGAGTTTTCTACCATTATAGTAATTACTTGCAACTGCAAACTTTCATTTGTTCATGTATTCATGTATATGAGGAGTTAATGTCATATAAACTTCACCTAAGATTCGTAAATGAGCAACTTTTTCCTAGCACCCTTTATGGCCGAGTTAAACAGCATTAAAAGCTTATCATAACCAGCTTCCCGAGTACATATCATGAATCACAGTATGTGTGTTAACACATCGTCTCCATTCTTCCAGCTGTGGAAACACCTAAGGAAAATTGATGAAACGAAGGCATGAATTATAAGAGAATACGTGGCACTGTGAGTTCCCAATTGTGTTTGTTTTGAGCCATCTATGCAAGCATCCGTATTGCAACCACCACCAAAGCGATAAAATCAACGGAATAATTTATAATATATATCGATAGAAAAAACTACTAAAAATTCCAAATAGGATTCGACATCATTAAGAAAGAATTGTGTGAGGGCTGGTAGCTCAATTTTATGAAGCACGAAAAACCATCTGTCTATCGATGTATTATTAAGTAAGAGCAGACAATCATTAATCAATGTAACATTTTCCATCAAGAGTAGAAATAACTATGATTAGGTCTTATCTCGGGGAAATAGTTCCTTACCGCTGATATGCCGTTTGCTGTGAGTTTTATGATAAAATGTTGGAAAAACGACGAACGTGGGAACGTTTTCGGCCCGGAACACCCAGGCAGCTACAGGATGATACTGTCTACATAAATAATGCGAATACGCTTTAATTCGTCAGTTCCCAACTCTGATTGCTGTTGAGCTGTCGCTTTCATTCCTGTTTTTCCAAATACTGCATCCAACAATGAAGCGGAAAAACCAAATAAACGATTTAGATAGGAATGAAACCGACGAGCTTGACCGCTTTTATTCTTGAGCGGGCGTGTATAAAACATTAAGTATGTTGTTTAGCAGCTTTCTGCTGACTGACTTACGAAACATTCCTCACTTTTTCAACCTGCAGAATCCTGCGATAAATACAAACATCTTGTTGTCTCTGTGTCTAATTCTAATGTTTTTATTCAGAAAGGAATTGCAGATTTTGATATCAACACACGTTTGATTTTTACTAAACCAATAATGTTGATTGCTGAAAATTTACTTAACAGATTCCAAACTGGATTCAAAATCATCAAATTATTTGGTGATACTGTCCACGATTTTGATTCGAATACCGGCCATTTTGTTGTACAAATCCCCGCAAACGTGGCGCGATCCAAATCCAGGTTTAAATTGGCTTTTAGTGTAGTAATTTTTACTGTTTTTCAAGCAGTTGCAGCCTTTTACTTGAAACCAGTCTCAACTGCAGACCTTCTTCAATGCGTATTCATTCTCTTGATGTCATTCGCTTTCGCATATTCACAACAGAGTATAATTTCCAAACGCCTAAAAATTGAGCAAGTTTTCCGTCACATGCTTGAATTTGAGAAAACACAAAACGGTAAGCTTTCTGATATTTTTTAAAGAATACTAAACATGTCTCACTTTACCCGCATTTAAATTTTTATTTTGATAGGATCAAACTGGAAGCCAGAAGGGTTTGCTGGCCACTTTGTTTACCAACTTATCTTTTTAACAATAAGCCCTTTCCCTGCATCAATACTCGGTTATATTGGACAAGTGATTTTGCTACCTTGTCTGCCTGTTCATTTTGGTGGTTTCTTGCTTCCTCAATGCTCAAGCAGCGTAAATTACCTGGAGATATTTCAAGCTTTCCCCATATCTAAATTTGTTTACGAAGGCGTACTAAGATTCATCATAATATGCTGGAGTTTACTCGGTGTAGTTGTCCTGTTTCCCGGATTCGTATTTGATTTCACTTTTGGCTACATTTGTTGCCATTGCATAAGGAACTATGTTAAACTGTTTTCAAGGTTAGCTTTAACTCTTAACTGAAACAAATATTAATGTGAAAGCTTCAAGTTTTTTTACATTTCTTTTGTAGAAATATGAAGATCCTCTCCCGTCATCCCAAAAGAGTACATAATACGGCAGCTAAGTTTCGTCAAGTCCAAATAATCATGAAAGAATTTAATGATTTCCATCAAAAGTACAACTCGGTGACAAAATTAAGCGCGATGAGTCTTGGACTGGAAATTGCGTTGTATGCACTGATTCGACTCCATGATAGCCTGGTCCTTCCTCAAATATTGGTCTTTGGTCCGGCTGCTGCAGAGTTAATTTTAGGGATAGTTTTTGCGTACGGGTTGAAAGCATGTGTTTACATGGCTTCCAAACAGATGATTGAGGATGTTAAGGGTATGCACGGACTGCAGAGAAACAAATGGTTTCGAAGGTATTTTAGATCTTGGCCTATACTCAAGGTGCATTTGGGTTCGGTGAATTATGTTGATCAGTTGACACCGCTTAATGTTATGAATTTTTCGATAAGTCAGCTTGTAAGCTTGCTCTTACTTTAATATATGTGGTTTGTTGGTAGTTAATTATATCCACAGGTTTGGTGCACAAAGCAGAAAGTACATTTGTATTTATGTAATAATTATTGTAGGGAAAGACTATAATGCGTGTGGAATATAGTTCATAAAACGTAGTGTGATAAAGTAATGTATTTATTTAAAAAAATCTATTCCGGATATCTTTCACATATTTATTCATTTGCTACAAGGAACGACTCACTGAATACTTCAAAACAATATTATTTTTTACTGCATAAATTCGTAGTAATAATATTTGTTGTTTCTTTACAGAGTAGACATAAATTCCCTGCAAACGTAGCGTCGAGTTTTACCAAAAAACGTATATCTAGGGCATATATTTTACTGAAATTAAAAACGTAAGAATAATTATCCGACTGATATATTGAACTCAAGTCAATTCAAGAAACGGGATTATTGGAGAGTTTATAGGACGAGAATTTCCAATTCACGGAAGACTGTGTCTCATTTTACTTTGTTATGGCAGCAGTTGAAACACAGGAAAACTGTATGACATGACATGTAAAATTGATGAGTGATAGCTTAACTTTGATATCTTTCAAACGTGATGACTGTGAAAAGTTATCGTTTTTGTCTACATAACAATCAACAAAAGCGGAAAAGTCTCATCAATATTTCAGATTCGTTTAGAATAGACGAGTCTCAGCTTGACGGCCGCCTTTCACGAGCTAGCGTCCATAGAAAGCTACGTCAATCCACTCTTCTTCTGACGCAGGATTTATTTCCTACTTTTTCTTCTACCGTCTTGTTGATAAAAATAAATATTTTGCCTCGGGGTCGATATCCCCATTTTTACCAGTCAACACACGTATTTCTTTGTGTCGACATCAGTCTAAGTTTTACTTTTTGAAAAAAATGTTGATTGCTGAAAATCTCCTCAAACGATTTCAATCTGGATTCAAAATCATCCAGCGCTGTGGTGATGCTGTTCACGATTTTGACCCAAAGACCGGCCGCTTTGTCGTACGAAGTCCAACAATTGTTTCAAGATCTCAGACTAGATTCAAAATTGCCACAGTAATGATATTCATAACTTTATTTCAAGTCATAATAGCTAACCACCTTAATCTCGTCTCCACTGCGGATCTACTCCAATGCATTTTTCTTCTACTAAACTACTTCCCTTCTTTGTATTCGCAATGGAGTGTAATCTCCAAACGTTCCAAAATTGCACAAGTTTTCAACCACATGCTAGAGTTTGAGAAACTTCAAAATAGTAAGTTTTCTTTAAAAATTTAAAACATTTTTGCGTCTATTATGATTTAAAATGTATTTTCATAGGCCGCAACTGGAAACCAAGTGGAAGGGCCGGACCATTCGTATCACAACTTCTCTACATAATGACATACCCCTTCCCAATGGCAATAATTGCTTACGTTATTCAAGTTATTTTGTTGCCTTGTCTGCCCGCTCATTTGGGTTGTTTCCTACTACCCCAATGTTCCAGCACTGTACACTCATTTAAATGGTTTCAGAATTTTTCATATACCAAATATGCGTATGTAGCTGTGGCTAGACTTGTGATAATTACCTGGAGCTTTTATAGCGCTTTTGTTTTATTTGGGGGTTTTATAACGGATATTGATCTGGGATATTTGATTAGCCACTGCATACGGAACTATATTAAACTGTTTTCAAGGTAAAATGGGTTTTTAAAGAATATTTCATAAAATATTTTTAAGAATCTTAATGTTTTTTATTTAAATTTCGCAGAAAATTGAAAATCGCTAGCCACTACCCAAAAAATTTGAAAACCACGGCTGCAACGTTTGGGCAAATTCAAATAATCATGAACGAGTTTAATGGCTACCATCAGAAGTACAATTCGGTGACAAAAATAAGCCAGCAGTGTTCAGGGCTAGTAATTTCATTATACGCGTTGATTCAACTTCATGAGAGCTTGTTGGTACCCCAAATTTTCCTCTTTGGTTTGGGTGTCATTGAGGTCTTCTGTGGAATTATGTTTGTGTACGGATTGAAAGCTTGTGTTTACTCCGCTTCTAAACAACTGATTGAAGATGTAAAAGCAATGCAAAGCTTGCAGAGAAATCGGTGGTTTAAACGATATTTCAGGTCTTGGCCAATACTCAAGGTGTATATGGCTTCTGTTAATTATATTGATCAACTTACGCCTTTCAATGTTATGAATTTTTCGATTAATCAGTTAGTAAGCTTACTTCTGTTGTAAATACTATTAAACAGTTGAAAAGGGGAAAGCAAAAAACAAGCATAACAATTTATTTGTGTAGAATAGCACAATAAAGCTTTACGCAAGATATTTATCTAACACTGTGTAATATTCGTGTCCCAAATTTTAGTCATTTAAGCTTTGTTATAGGATATTATCTATGATAATATCTTTGAGGATGAATTTTAAAAATTACGAGCATTCTGATATAACCGAAAAATAAAATACCCAGTTTGAAATCCATGCTGCTACCATATTTCATGACTCCAAGTGGTTATTTTTTAACATTTCAAGCTTTGGAGTGAATGATATAGATTGCGATCATGTTTTATTTTGACATTCAGTATTCCAATGATGGGATGAATTTTGTGTAATCCTGGCTGAACAAGGTTGGAAACCTCTGCGAAGGAAAGTTTAAGTATGCGTATGGGTTAACTTTAATAAATAATGTGAGTCAGCTATATTTGCTAGCTCTTGAACGGGATTAGTAAGAAATTACAATTGTCCTTCTCATGTTGGTCAACAATACCATCAACAAAAAGCGGAAAATTCACATGAAAGATTCAGGTAGGACTCAAATGGGCGAACATTTGCTCTGTGGGTGTACTTCTGCGGCCTGCATTCATTAAGAATTGGTTTTGTTGGCTACTAGCTACATTTAGACTGACGCACGAATAATACTCTTGTTTTGTCCTGTGTAAAGTCGTATTACAATGAAAATAACTTCTTTTCTCAGGGTTGATCGGCCGATTATTTCTTTCAGTGCGCAATTGAATGTTATTGTATCCTCATCAAGACAAATTTCAGTCCGTTTACCATGTTGATTGCCGAGAACCATCTGAAACGTTTTCAGACAAGATTTAAACTCATTAAATTCTTTGGGGATGTTGTCCACGAATTTGATCCGAAAACGGGTCACCTTACTGTGCGAAGTCCCACAAGCGTTTCCAAATCTCAGAAAAATTGCAACTATGCTGGTCTAATGATGGCTATAATTTTGTTTCAAGTAATAATCGCGGTAAACCTCAAACTAGTTTCAACAGCGGATTTTCTTCAATGCATTTTCCTTCTTGTTGCTTGCTTTGCTTTCTTGTACTCCCAATGGAGTATAATCTCCAAACGTTCCAAAATTGCTCAAGTTTTCAACCACATGCTGGAGTTCGAGAGAGCACAAAATAGTAAGTTTACACAACAAAATATTATATTATCTGCTCTACAACCCTTTATGCTTTTTTTCCAGAATCAAATTGGAAGCCACATGGTTTTGCTGCTAACTTTGTAGCCCAACTTTTCAATCTAACAACGTATCCTTTCCCGCAGGCAATAGTCGCTTACACTGTTCAAGTTATTTTATTACCTTGTCTCCCTGCACATTTGGGTTGTTTCCTACTTCCCCAATGTTCCAGCACTCTTCAATCCTTCAAATTATTTCTAAACTTTCCCTTTATTAAATATATATATGAAGCCGTGGTGAGGCTAATTATAACCAGCTGGAGCTTTTTTACCGCTTTTGTTGTATTTGGAGGATTTGTAACAGACTTAAATTTGGGCTTCGTCTGTTGCCACTGCATTCGGAACTATATTAAACTGCTTTCAAGGTTCGTAGCAGGTTTGGGCCGTCCATATCAAACGTAACGCTGCGTTAGGGGGAGGCTCGGTTTCGAGCCCCAGCGTTACGGAGCCGTGACAGTCGGAGGCAGGCGGGGGGTTCCGAGACGCAGCGCTGAGCCTTGAACTTATGTCATGTATTTGTTTTTTCCCGATTTGAACACACAGGACTTAATTAAGTCAGCATACAAAGGCCATACAAGTGCAAACACACTGAAAAGTCATGCCGTTTGCTAGTGAAAAACTACTATAACATCATTTAAAATCTCCTGTTAAAATAACTGTTGAGTTTAGGATAGTAGGGGGTTCAGGCACCCGTAAAAAAATAACCTAGCACGTGACAGAGGGGGAGGGGGTTCAGAGCCACGGTGACACAAGCGATGACAATGAGGGAGGGGTGGGGTTGAGAAGGGCCGATTTTTGACATACGTTTGATGTGGCGGCCCCTTTTGAACAATTAAAGTTTGTTATTTAAGTTTTGTAGGTTTAACAATTTTATTGAATATTTGTAGGAAATTAAAAATCGTCTCTCATCATCCTAAAAAATTGAGCACTACGGCTGCGACATTCCGTCAAATTCAAATAATCATGAATGAATTTAATGGTTACCATCAAAAGTACAATTCAGTGACAAAACTCTGTCTGCAATCTATTGCAATAGTAATTGCATTGTATGCATTAATTAAACTTCATGATATCCTGTTGGCACCGCAAATTATAATATTTTGCTCGGGTGTTATCGAAAACTTTTGCGGAATAATGTTTTCATATGGATTGAAAGCTTGTGTTTACTCGGAATCTAAACGATTGCTGGATGATGTGAAGGGGATGCAAAGTTTACAGAGAAATAAGTGGTTCAGAAGAGAATTTCGGTCTTGGCCTATACTGAAGGCGTATCTAGGTTCCGTGAATCATATTGATCAATTAACTCCGTTGAATGTTATGAATTTTTCGGTTAGTCAGCTTGTGAGTTTGTTGTTGTTGTAGCTTTTATTGCAATGTAAAAAAATCACATGAACGTTTAGGCGGAGGAAAGAAAATTTCAAAGTAAAGGAAATCAAATATATTGTGCTAGTGTATTAAATTAACTGATAGTTGTAAACAAAAGTTAAGTGATTGCTTCTTGAAAGAAAAAGTTCAAATTAAATGTCAATGATAGATGTTAGATATTGTTCTAATCGTTAGAAAAATTGCGCCCGATTGTATTTTGAATTCCTTAGGATTCCGGCGCCATAAAACATTTCAAATATTGATTATTAACTGATCCATAAGATTTATAGAGAATAGACATTTGTTAAGGGTAATATAAATCGCTCTAAAACAATTAAGCTGAATGTTTTCAGTCGAAGCAAAACTTGCGGCTTTGTGATAGATATTGTTAAAATAATAAATGAACTACCAGCTAATTTACAAACGGGTTGTTTCATTACTTAATTTTTAAAAAAAATTTATTACATGAAAATTATTTGGGACAAATTAACTATAACATCAATCAGGAAATTTTCGTTGAATTTTGGTTGCATTTTTAGTTTACGTCCATCTTAATAAAAAGCCAGTGTATGTGTTTTTTCCAGACCATCATTAATGTTGTTGCGAGAAGCCATCTGAAACGTTTCCAAACTGGATTCAAACTCATTAAATTTTGTGGGGATGTTGTCCATGATTTCGATCCAAAAACAGGTCACCTTATAGTGCGAAGTCCCAAAAAAGTTTCAAAAATCTCAGAAAAAGATTGCAATTATGCTGTATGCTGTAATGATTGCTATAATAATGTTTCAAGTAATAATCGGCGACAGCTTCCAAAGCTAGTTTCAACAGCGGATTTTCTTCAATGTATTTGATGCTTCTTGTTTGCCTGCTTGCATTCCAGCATGTGGTTGAAAACTTGAGCAATTTTGGAACGTTTGGAGATAATACTCCATTGCGAATATAGGAACGCAAAGCAGGCAACAAGAAGATAAATACATTGAAGAAAATCCGCTGTTGAAACTAGTTTGAAGTGTACCGCGATTATTACTTGAAACATTATAATAGCAATCATTACACCAGCATAATTGCAATTTTTCTGACACTTGGAAACTTTTTTGGGACTTCGCACTATAAGTTTACCTGTTTTTGGGTCCGAATCGTGGACAACATCCCCACCAAAATTTAATGAAGTTTGAATCCAGTTTGGAAACGTTTCAGATGGCTCTCGGCAATACCTTAATGATGTCTGGAAAAAACACATACACTGGCTTTTTATTAAGATGGACGTAAACTAAAAATGCAACCAAAATTCAACGAAAATTTCCTGATTGATCGTTATAGTTAATTTGTCCCAAATAATTTTCATGTAATAAATTTTTTTAAAAATTAAAAGTTAATGAAAGCAACCCGTTTGTAAATTAGGCTGGTAGTTCATGTTATTATTTTAACATATCTATCACAAAGCCGCAAGTTTTGCTTCGACTGAATAACATTCAGCTTAATTGTTTTAAGAGGCGATTTATATTACCTTTAACAAATGTCGATTCTCTAATAAATCATATGATGCAGTTAATATTCAATATTGAAATGTTTTATGGCGCCCGGAATCCTAAAGAAATTCAAAATACAATCGGGCACAATTTTTCTAACGATTAAAGACAATATCTAACATCTATCATTGGACATTTAATTTGAACTTTTTACTTCACCAAGCAATCACTTAACTTTTGTTTAGCAACTTATCAGTTAATTTAGATACACGTAGCACAATATATTTGAGTTTCCTTTTTCTTTGAAATTTCTTTCTCCGCCTAAACGTTCAATGTGATGTTTTTTTAGCATTGCAATAAATGCTAGCAAACAACAACAGAACGTCACAAGCTGCTAAGCCGGAAAAATTCATAAAGCATTCAACGGAGTTAATTGATCAATATGATTCACGGCGACCTAGATTAGCTTCAGTAAAGGCCAAGACCGAAAATCTCTTCTGACGCACTTATTTCTCTGCCG
>LJIJ01004543.1:0-14467 GCA_001718145.1 Orchesella cincta
TCCACTTTTCATGATTAAAAATGTAAAGCGCAGAGCAAGATGTGAGCTGGTATTAGCATCGATGACTTGGTATTTCTCTGCCCTGATAACAGGGAAGCACGAAAAGCACTTTACATGGAATGCCAACGTTCGCACAGCTTGTTTTGGAAAGCATGGTTCTACTAGGCACAAACAATTCTGAAAACCTGGAATATGAATGCGAGGGTCGATAACACTTGTGTCAAATTCCGGCCAATCTTCCATAAGTTTGCCTTCTGGATATTCGCTTGTGGGGAACTCCCAAGAGTGAAGAAGGCATGGCAAAATGTTTCAAGCTTAACGTCTCAGCTATGACAAACTGGCAGTAAAAATTTTTCAATTACTCCAGAGTGTACCAGCCTGCCGTCCGAGGCATGTCACTGTGTGTAGAGGTGGATGGCTCATAGTTTGTGTGAAAACTCCACGCGAATTGCTCTGACAGCGTGTTTCAATCCTAGCGAGGCCAGAGGCAATTGAATACGGCGTCCAGACGCATAACCCACTACAGCTGGCTTCGCCAGTCTTTTTGACACTTCATCACATGCGCACGTAATTCGGGCACTGGTAGTGGGGTCGAGGCCATTTCGCGGGGACATCAACAGGACTTCTCATTGTCTCGATATTCTGCAGTAGCTCGCTTTTGTAGGCAAAAGTCATAGCAGCGCAACTTGGAGAATCTGCTTTGCTTGAAAAATCTGTCTGGAAAACAGTTCATCGATGCGCTTACTCGTGTAGAGAATCGCAACAACTTAAGACGATGCCCACAAGCTGCAATTATTTCACTGTTACTTGGTATAATTTAGGCAAGTGAATTGGCTACTTTTGGGCAGGTCCTCTCTAAATCTGTCACGTTATTATCTCGGAGCCAATAATGAAGGCACGGATCGATGGTTCACTTATTGTTGAGAGCCCTGATTCCCCATGCAAAGCATTGTGGCTGAGAAGTAAAGAAAAGTTTATGTTTTCCAGTTCTTTCCATTACAATAATATCGCTGGCTGTAGTTTTTGTCTTCAACTTCAGTTTGTTTCAGCCTCGTCGACCGTGCCTATGTAAGTGAGTCTATGGTCACGCATTTTGCATTGACACTTGATTGCTTTAAAATCCACTGTATTCCTCCTCTTTTACAAATTCAAGCTAGAAATCTTTTCCAGTTCACAGTTCATGTCGTTTCTCCGACTGACGCAATGTGGAATAGTCTTTGAGCCCATCTAAGGCAACATGATTAGTTTCATTGCTGATGAAGAGATCGAAATGCCGAAAGCAGACACCATATTCAAAACAAACCCTCTTTTAAAACACATTGAGATTCTTTGTGCAATAGGTATTCAAGTGTTCCCCCTAACACGAGCAGAACTAGTTCTAAACTAGCTTGGTACTCTGGATCATCGGTATATGGGGTAATCTGATAATTTTCCCGGATTCTTAGACTCCTCATTTATTTTTACGGGGTATCGCGATTGCGTAATACTTCGATCGCTTGATTTATTTTATCGGCGATTAAACAAACATGTTCAGCCTGGAATTGTACATAGAGTGCATTTCCTGTTCCGGCGAAGTTTAGATTGCCGTAACAGATAAGTCGTGCCAAAAGTTTTGACATTTACGCTATCCCTTCATTCCAAAAACTTTTTGATAACGATAACGTATAAGCATTTATGCTCAACTATGAACTCTAGTCAAGTAGCGATAAAACTGAGCTTCAAAAGTTGCTCAGCGATAAATGTCGGGCCGATACAAAGCACAAATGGGTAGTGTGTAAAATGATTGCAATGAAACACTTCATCGCAACAACTATAACCGTTGTCAATTTGCTTGACGAGTTGGTTTATTGCAAATGCAAGGCCGCTATAGAATCCTCGTGGAATATGCAGCAGTATCAAAAATACCACGAGCTGTTTCACCAAGCAGCTTGTGCCATCCCTATCAGGTTTACATTCCAGCTCCCTCTACAGGTCGACTGTTGAGAGCTGGGATTGTTTCGGTGTTCATCGAAATGTGGCAACTTGCTGTAGTAGTAAAATAAAAACGACTTGGTTGAACAGATCATGTTTTGATGCTTTCGTCCACTCAAGAGCGGATCATACCTTCACCCATAATAAACACGCGACAAAAATTGTATACAGAACGCAACCGCAACGAAGGTATAAAAATATTTCATTTCATGCAAGCATACTTATACTAAGCATTCGTGACAAAAAGTCTATTATTTCAAATACAATTTATTTCATCAGACACGTCCGTCGGAATCGAACACGAAACTTTACCTTTAGCTATACAAAGTTTGTCCTCTCACGTTTGGTTGCCTCAAATAAAGTGTTTATAGTTTTCGAAACCAGTTTGTAGTTTAAAATTACAGATTAACAACAATGACGCGCAGCCACCTGACAACCTACGCACGTTGTGCATTTTTCTGTTTTGAAGTCCTCAGTATACTCACTATTGTTAGTAGTTACATATGAGGAGCTGATTTACACCAGGATTGGTTGGCCCAAGAGAAACTTCCCAATTGTCTGTTGAGAGAAAATGACTTAGCATGACGGTCGAAGTAACTACAAACTGTTATTAAAGGCAGAGCTGAATGCACTGAGTTCTTGACCCGGCATGAAAATTCCAGAGAATTGGAGCGAGCTTCCTCTTGAGGTAAGGGTCACATTTTCAAATACAACTAAAGTTGTTCCCTCATTCCCTCAGTCTTGATTTAAATTCATGATGAATTCAAACCTACTTAAAACCCACTATTTGTAGTTGCTGGTGATGATACTTAAACACCTCCAAGTTGAGGGTGGGGATGAGGGGAAGAAATCCATTTTAAATTGTCGATTATCATCACCAATGGCAAAGTGTCATTGACGACATTCTGGAAAAGAGATGTTTGGATTCTGGAAGAAAGACACACCAACACACCGGAGTTATGCTGCCAACCGTTATTTCGTTCCCCAGCTTGAATTTTAATCCAAGGGAAAAACTTTCTGAAGAACATTGTCCCTGAATTCCTTCAGGGTGAAATGCTTGAAAACTGCCCATTTCCCACGAAATCAGCTTGCTTAATTATGAGAACAAGTCGTGTCGGACGAAAAATGCTAAGTCGAAACCGTGATGTTCACTTTCTCTCAAGATATGGACACCATCTCACATCCCTAACAATTTGGAATCCAAACGGATAAATATTTGCCAGCTGAAACACTGCAGAAGCTGCTCTGTTTCACACCAAATTTACAAAGCGCTGATGTTACACGAACTGAACATTCAACTATTAAAAAAGGATTGGCACAAGTTTCCCTTGCCCTCACTCCCCCACCTGGCTTATATACGGATTACGTACGGAGCTCAGCAGTTCTGGATGTCACATAACTGGGTACTGAAATCTTATCAGAAGCAGCTTATTAGTATTCGGTCCCAATTGGAACTGAAATTGACAACTCTCCAGTGTCCCTTTTAACATTATTAACAACTCTACCATGTCACCGTATCGACAAGCTTTCTTCGGTTGAGTTTCCTTCCCTTAGAATTCTTGCGTTGGGAAAATCTATGATTGAATGATGATGAAAATAATAATCTACAGCAGACGCTCAAGTTCCTCGCTCGGTTGAAAAACACATTGTTTGAGCTCTATATGGACGTGGACATAACGAAAAGAAACTCGAAAAACCCAATCAAGTATGGACAAAGACGTGAGCGTGACGCTCTAGATCGTTTAGTGTGGGTGCGGGCTGGAGATCCGGAATTAAACCACACATTCCCATTTCTAAAGACGTTTTCCATCTTCTTTCCAAAGTTTGAGGGGGAAGTAGGAATCGTTAAAGATTTCCTTCAAATGTTTCCAGACTTGGAAGTGCTCATGTTGACGGAATTTGGGAAAAAAAGGACGATTCCCACAGATAGACACAGAGCAACGGTGAGGAAGCACCTCAATACGGAACGGTATCAAGATGTATGCCGCAAACTGAGAAAAATTGAGGTGCGAATGAAAGAAGTTGAAAATACTAGCCCCTTTCTCACCGTTTACTTCACTCCTTCTAATTAAAACTAAAGGTATCAGATTAGTCATAGAAACAAATTGAAAATTGATATGTTCAATCCTTTCCTAGGTTAATTAAATATCTTGACATTTGGAGAAATATCTATTTTAGATCACGAATAAATCGTTTCATACCTTTCAATGGAAGTTATTACTTCGAAAGGTGCTTTGATGAATTGCCATATTTCTAGATTTATACAATATTGTTCTAATTATAAGTTAAAGTTATTACGTGCTTTAAATCATAACTTTTTAACCTGTGAAAACATCGATGTTGACGTTCTGATAGTTGTAGTGTACTCAAATATTTCTAACTGCGTATAACAATTGGTCTCTAGAATTGTATTTTGCATGGGATCCCTTTTAACATGTGTGTGACACTCCATACAATCTGAATTTCTAAATGTAAAATAAATTAACCTTTGAATAAATAATAATTTTTATTCAGCTATTTCAAATTCATACAACATTTTATACATTAGTCAGGAAAATGCTTGCAAGATAGCATTTGTGGAAAGAACCTTTTAACTTTCTCTTTGAGGAAGGGATCTTGCCAGTTCTCTTCCCGTTGCGAATCCTTGAGTATAAGTAAACATAATTTTGGGAAAATAAATCTGATTACTTGTAAACATTGCTACCATTCCATTATAGGATTACGATATACAATAATTTAAATGTATGTAGAAAGGGATGTGAACAATTAACAGATAATTAAAAGATTAGGAGAAATTGTAGTGTAAGGTTAATAGAAGTGTTAACACAGTTGAGCGGCGTCAAAGCATCGAGAAAGTTGTTAGACCCAAGATTTATACGAATGGGCCTACATGAGTTATAGAACTTATTCCAATAAAGCCGATAATAATGAACCTTTGAGTTACTAACATGACGTTTTAGAACTTTAATCGCATGATTATACTCCAGATACACTCTTGTCATGCCTCCAAGCACTACTAACATCAGACCCATGCACTGAATGACCAAAGAGCCACTGAAGGCCAACGAGATTGCATTTTTATAGGTCCATTCCAGTCGAACAAACCCAACCATGCCAATTGCTTGAAAGATTATTGCGCCAACCACAATAAAAGACAAGTTGTTGCGCAGAATAATGTTGGTCAACGTAGCCAGAATTTGAATATTTCTGAGCATCAAGCTATTTCGACGAGCCATGAATCTTTTCACGTTTTGAAATTACACTCATGAGGTAAGTTTGAAGAGATCCTGCTAAACTTAAAGGACAGAGAATTAAAACAACTGCAACCATGCAAAAAAACACGCTACAAACAAAGCACCAGATCCATTGATTAATCAGAAGAATAGCAAACCGAGCTGTATATAAAAAACATGCTCCTGCTGAGAAAATTCCAACTTTCCAGTTTTTGGTGGCACTCCGGAAGAAGCCAGTAGCCAGCAATTGATGCTCGACAAGGTTTAGTCCAGTGAAGACCGTAAACATAAATGTATGGGATAAAATACCATAATAATAATTGAGCGAGCGTAGGTAAGATTTAGTTTTTCGAGAGGTAATTTGGTCGTTCATAATTTTTTCCTAAAAATGAAAGCAATGAAATAGTTTATTATTAAAGTGTTTTAAATTGTTATGAATGTATAATAATCACTGTTTTTAATTTTTTAAATCACCTTTCTGGTGTTGTATGAAACTGCAAGTATTCGTTAATGCACAACCCAAAGTAGAAGCATTGTGGCGACAGTCACTGCTAAAAATCCAGGCAATAATATGTCCGCCCAAACCAATTCCAACAATAAAGGTTTCTGTAAAGTTGGATTCTGTTGATGTTGAATAATAATTTCTTGCAACGATTTGCAATATTACTATGCAAACCGCACATGAATGTAGATATCCTCTTAGTTTCACTTTATTTAACTTCTCTTTTGGGAGGGGTACGATTTTTCTAGCTTCAGTGTTCCATTCAAACGGTAGGCCTCCAAATTGGGATGCCAGGTTGGTCAGTTGTAATACTAGTTTAAAGTTTGAGGCAATCATTTTTCTATTTGCTGATTCGTAGTTACAATATTTGCATACGTGTGCTTTCATCAACGGAATACAAATGATGTTCTAGTGCATCCGGGTTTGTATACGATTATATTACAAAATCGATTACTGTGGAATGGCATTACTAACATCGTGGAATTTTTCCGGATTGGATAATGGTATCGTTTCATCCAAATCTGCTGAAGTATTTATGTACCTCAATCCGCTTGAAGTTTTATCACAAAATCATCGGTGATTTATTGTCAGAGGAATGAGATGAAGGAGTCATGCATAAATAATCGTTGGAAAAAGCGAGTCAACGCTCAATTTTTTTCAAGCCTTAATACAACTCAAGAGCGCTTTAGCAGTTAGCGTTCCATACACTTTCCAAAATTCAAAACATTCGTGAAACCTCATCATTTGACAGCTTAAGCATAAACATTTTTAATCAACGTTCAGGGAAATCGAAACAAATGAGAATTTTTTTGTACTAATTAACCGATCGATGGTATATGTATGCGGAAAACAAATGCAAATAAATTTATAACACATTTCTCTTACGAATAAGCTTTTGATATCGCATTTTTATGCCCAGGTGCCAAATCAACTGATTGACAGACCTAACTGGTGTCTATCGTAAGTAATGATTTCATATGTAACTGCAATATTTATAATTTTTCGAATACCAGCCATACATTGTCATTTTAATGGGTTTGTTTTGATAAATTTCAAAAACAAGGGGAAACTAATGTAGCTTTAGCTAATACTAAATTAGCTATAGAATTTTTGAAGAACAAGGAACCCTACAGTTTATTCTTTACTTCTGTGATAAAATAAAATTAACAACATTTTGCCATATGTCATGACAAATTCAATGGATTCTTGGTTGGGAGGCATTTCTGATTCCTAAAAATTGCTGAGTTCTTGTTTACTGGTTGGGTATTTCTCTAACATTTATTAACGTTGTCTTACGAAGCCCCACTATGAATGATCTCCTGTAACTCGTAGTGAAAGTTACATGTTGATGTGCACACCTATCAAGAATCCAATTTGAGAAAGCTTCATTATTACTAGCTATTTGTAGGCCAGAAAGATGGGGCAAAATGGGACACACTATATTCTCCAAAAGAATAGTTTATCTATTTCGACACGATGAATTGTGAACGCATCTAAACAAGACATGTTTGTCAGCAAACGGTTAAAGTGGTCTGGTGTCATGTCAACACATTATTAAATTTCAAATCGTTTTAATGCACCATTTACTTAAAATTCTGAATTGAGATAGAGCATGCTGTTTCAACTACAGGCACTCATTTAACAACGACGCAAATAGGTTTTAATATGAAACTACTTGTGGCTGATTCAAGCCTAATTTTATTGTCCAGGGCTGCTCGAAAAATTCCATTACTGGGTATCAATAGTCTAATTTGTATAAACTCAACATTTTTACATCTATCTGAGCACGAATGTTGCGGACATCTGGTCCTTACTTGAGTAATGAGCCAGATTTCTTTTCTCTCCTTTAAAAGTCTCCATCATTTGCATAAAAATATTAGTGCTAGAAAAATGACCAATTTGTCGCCAAATTGAATTAATGGTAACAAATGTTGTTTAAAAATGTTTTTTAAAATCACTAAGCGTTCATATGAATGATCATGAGACATTCCACAGTGGAATTTCCACTCACTTAGAGTCAAGCAGTTTTGCAGTAACCCCCACTCTGCTTCTCTCAATCATCATCCTTCTTCGTGATGTAAACTCAAGCGTGCATAGCAAAAACATATCAGACACGGTTTGGCGTGAGGCGTAAGCAAACGAGTTAACTGGAATGACCTTGAGACAAATAAATATGATGAGCAGAATGCTCAGACAAACGAACTCAGTTTTTATTTCCATTTTAATGCTCATATTTATTCGTGAATGGGAAGTCCAGTCTATTGTAAGTTTGATTAACGTTACAAACTCAGATTTAATTGAAAGGCTATGAATAAATACAATGTAAAACTTTATTGCATTGAGTAGACCACCAATAAAAGTTACAGTTTGGACAAAAATCATGTTACTGTTTGGTTCGATTCACCAATTCAAAGCAAAGAATTCCGGTACGAAAAGAGCAACTTGGAGGAACTGATGAAACTCATTTCAGGAACGTTTGGAACCATTGTGACAAAAGGAGACGGAGGATGGAGTTTCAAACCAGGTAAACCATTACAAATCTGCTGAATTTTGTTCAGTTATAATTCTTTTCAAAAGCGTGTATCTAAATTGTTACAGTTCCACCAAAAACCGAAGAAAACACTACATTTATCATACCACAAGTGGCAGCGGAACACAACAGGAATAATAGCAACAAAATTAAAGTTGTTGTTGGAATTCAATTTGACCGGCGCACGGTGGAACTGAAACAGCCTACGTTCCAGTACGGAAAGGAACTTGCGGATAAAGCTAACGCCATTTATCCGGGAACTGTGGATACTCTCCTTTTGCATCACGATGACATACATCGCAGTCTACGGGAGCGCTGGTGGTACAGAACTCAGCTTCAACTTGCCTCTGAAATACTCAGAAATAATAGTCAGCCTTTCAAGGAGAATACATACAAAGGGGCTCCAATTCCACAATCACAGTGCAAACCAGCAGTCGGCCTTTCCAAAAATGACACTGCGCTTTTTCCGGAAATATTAAAAATATGTGGATAAGCTGGTACCAGTTATTTGGCTGGAGGATCATCCCGAGTTTGATGCAAATAAGGAGCATGAGCTCCAAGTTCTCTCGATTCTTGACTGCGACCACCTCAATGAAAAAGTGGAAATCGTACCGCTTGTCGTTTGTAATCCGCCTCAGAACAGGGGCTTGCTGGAAAGCTCGAGTTTTCTTCAGTGTTGGCAACTCATGAGCGACTGGGCAAAGGAAAACAATAGAAACGTCATTATGTACGAAGCCTTTGATGAATATATATAACACATGAAAAAAATGTGGGCTGGTGGCGTCTCAACGATGAACATGCGAATTCAACAACTACAACATCGTTTACTGGGAAAGCGGAAGGTAATTTAACTAGTTTCTAATACAAAATAAAAAAATCATCAGTTCCTTAGCTACCACAGTAATGAGTGAACCACAATAATTGAGTAAGGACGATTTTGATACACAGAAAATTTTAACGTTGGATTTATTTCCAAGTATGAAAAAATGGGTGACTACACAGCCATCTATTTTGATCACCGAGTTCGTTACTATCCCAACATCCAGTCTTACTCTGAGCAAGAAAAAGGGCAATGTTGAAATTAATTTCAACCCGGTATTCCACCATAGTCACTGGCTACATGCCTTATTTAGCTGAATTTGGCACTAAACGCGTTACATGGATAGCTTCTTAGTTGCAAAAATGAACTTAGAAAATCAGAACCAATCCGATTTTAAACATCTCAAAGTCATTTCCACAATCCATCGATTGAACACAGATGATTGGAAACCTCATGGGTATTTAGGAACGGCAATCCATTAGCAAGTTTTAGACAGCTTTAGATGCGGCAAAGTCGGCAAATAATATTTTTCCGGGAACAGTGAGCACCGTGGCTTATCACAAATTTGGACGCTTGGGAAGCTACACTGGCGAAGCAAAAATATTTAAAGAAACATTGGAAAGTGTTGTAGGAAACAAAAGTATTGATGTTCGTCTTGCAGCAGTTGTAGACCTTGATGTTTGTCATAATTTGGTAAAAGAATTTTATCAAGTGAGCAACTGGGTCAAAGTTGTAATTGTCGATATTAGTGTTGATTATCTGAAACGACGGGCGGACCACTATAAAGTTTCTGTCAAACAGAAAATATTACGAAGATAATACTGTAGAATAAATTAGCACCAATATTAAGGTTAATCAGGCGTAATGACATGTCAAGAAACAATTATTTGCATTCGTTGGTCAACCGTCAGCTTTTCGCAGCAAGGGATTGTAACTTGTATTTCTCAATCGAAATAAATGAGTTTATTGCCTTAATTAACTTCTCAATTGGAGCTACGGCGAATCTCAGTCCAGACATGATTGCTGAAACTAGAGCACGCATCCCATATTTATGTGCACAACCAAACGTTTATTAGCTTTAGTCGTATGGATTCATTTTGCTCGTAATCATGTCCTTGATACAAGTTTGTTGGCAAACCCGAGTCAATTCACGTCTTCTTTGTCTCATTCCATTTACACTACTTCTCTTTCTTTGTTTTGCTACAACGGTTAGATATAACTAAAAAGTATACATGCATTTTACATTGCACAGAACTATTATGTATGTTTTCTCGTGTATTTTTAGAGCTGCCAAAATGACTTTAAACTGGATAGGGAGCATGTCGGTGTTTGGTTTGAATCACCCCTTAAATTGGAATATAAATACACAAAGGAAAACTTGGCAGAAATGATAAAAATTGTTGCTGAGAGGTTCGGAACAATTGCAACGCCAAGCAATAATTATCTTCCAAAACGTAAGTTAACTGCCTTGAGATCAAAATTAAAAAGAAAATTGTGGCCGCTAAATCAGACTAATTATTTTCAGTTAGTTCACTGGAATCGTTAAACAACAGTTTTCTCATTCCCGGTGTCGCAGCAGAATACAATCGGCAACACAATGAATTGCAGATCAAGACCATTGTATCATTTACCCATTATGTTCATAGGCGCGCATATTCGTGGGAAAAAACATCAATAAGAAACCTTGAAATAGCCAAGGAAACTGCTGACAATGCAAATTTAATATTTCCAGGAACAGTTGAAACACTTTTGCTCCATGACTACCCTCTTTTCGGTGTCCATTGGAAAGAAAATGGCCACGTATTTTCGGAAGGTTTAAAGAGAACCAAGCAGTTTTTGAATGAAGGCTATGAAAATGGTTTGAGTACTCAATACAAGCTGGGAGCAGAATTTTCTGATTCCGTGTGCAAAAATTTGCTTGCCTTTAATCCTGCCTTGCTCAGAGAATTCTTGAAAATTTGGACGTGGCTTTGCTTCACACGAAGCTTGAAGATCATCCAGATTTAGAACCAATTCTTAAAAACAAGATGCTTCTTACCTCATTTCAGAGTAGTGAAGGGATCTTAAAAGAGTTGAAGCCCAGTTTGGAAGTCGTTCCTTTGATATATTGCAGTCAGCCAAAAAACAGGGATTATCTGGAAGTTTATGAATTTCTCCAATGCTGGCAATTCATGAGCGACTGGGCAAGGGACAATAACAGAACTGTAATTATGTTTTGAGGCTTTCGATCGCTATCGTTCAGATTCGGAATCATATTCGTCTAGGGAAATTTCCTGAAGGTGTTGGATGGTGGCGAATGATTTCTGAGAATTTGACACACGTTTATGCCTCATCCTTTCACGAGAAAGCAAGTGGTAAGCTATAAATTCTGAATTACTTTAAAACTCTCTCTCGAAAATCGCCAATTCTTTCAAATCTTTTCTTTAGAGAGATTGCCTTGTCTGAAATCGGGTGACAAAACTGCAGTTTATTTTGACCACCATGTTCGCTACCATCAAGATTTGACATTCTACGCTAAACAAGATAGAAGCAATGCTGGAATTAGTGGCTACTCGGTTCTCAGCAATTCTCATGAGCAACCCATCCCTCTTTTCAATCATCCAGCAGCTCAAATTTAACTTGGATTTCCCACGCCGTTGCTGGCCATAACAAAAAGAATCAAAAACACAAATCATTTAAACCTCTCACAATTATATCCACATTTCGTTGCTGTGACAACACAACTGGGTATCCTTACGCGATTTTGGACGATGTGGAGTACGACCGCTCTTCAAATTTGGAGTTGATACTGAAAATCGTGGAATCTGCTAACGACATTTTTGCAGGAACAGTGACTTTCATTGTGTATGACAAAATTAAACTCTCCAGATGGGACTCGTACCCTATAGCAAAATTTGAAGCAAATATTCAAAATTTGAAAATCAAGCTTGAAAATTTATTTGAAAATAAGACGAGCGATATTCCACTAGGGGTAATTGTAGAAATGTCTGCTTGTTCAACACTTTTGACATATTTTCAGCTAGTTAGCAAGTGGTTCAAGGTGCTGATTGTGGACGTTACTGGCTCAGTTGAGCCAGCTCCATGGGAACAGTATCCAAATTCTATGATTGAGTGGCATCCGGATTCTTCGCTGCAAAATCTGGTTTCCAATTGGACAGCGTGTAGAGACAGTTTTCTTGAGAAGTATCCCGAACTGGAAATTCAACTCGCTGTCGACTGTTCCAAAGTCGTTAGACAAAATTTCAGTTCAGAGGATTTTGTCCGTTGTTGGCAAATTGTGAGCGAGTGGGGTGCTCAAAATCACGTGGGAGTTGTTCTTAAACGGGCTTTTGACAAATACGAAAGATATTCCGAAGCATGTCGGTTGGTGGAGGCTTAGAAGCAAATCTGAAGTTATAATTAGCAAGGCATCTTTTCTGGAAAAATATATAGGTAAATAATGTTGAAATATTTAATATCGTGGTGCTGAATAATTAATGGGTTTTTTTGATTTCAGAAGTTCCATGGTATAATACATCGCACTGCAGTCTTCTAGATAACAAACATTTTGAAGATGATGTTCAATGTGATCGAGATGACTTTGATACTGCGCAATTCCTTGCTTTATTCATCGGAGAGATTGTCATTTTATAGTTCTTGTGTGCTGCTTTTTTATTTATATTCTGGCGTTTTACGCCAAGGATCTGTTCTGACCCATTACGAGCTTCAAATTCTTGATGGCTAGGTTTGTCATCAAATTGTTCGGAAATTAAGTTGTTTATTAAAGTGCTTCAAATCAAATAGCCTTCGTATTCTACCAGAAAATTTGGCGTTTTAATAAGCAGCACCTATTCCTTTGGCATTGCAATTGGTTTATTAAATAAAGGAATTATATAAAATTAGAAATGAACGCCTATAAACTGCGTGAAATTTAGCGACACAGAGAGACTTCAGCATGGTTTTTTTGTAATTAATTCTAAGGTTTGCAAAGAATATGTCTATGAGAAATGAAATACTAATATATGTGAAAGAATCGGTTTGAGAGGACATATAATAAAATACTAAATCAGTGATCAGTAATGCTAATTCAGACAGCACCATCTGTCTTCTGGTAGAGTTGGCCAGCTATTAGTAGCAGACATATAATTTACACAACTTGAAAGTGGAATTAAAAGATTCGGTTGTATCTCAGTATAAACTTAATTTATCTATTTGTATCTAATGAACATGCGTTTTAAGCTAGAGACACAAGAGGCTGGTGCTGGCTGATACATGTATGTTTCGTAAATTATTTTTACATCTGGAAAGTTATAAGCTATAATCTCTGACAAAAAAGTAATAGGCCGCTAACGACAATAAATTGCAAAGGGTTAATAAATTAAGAAACCCTCACAGCTAATTCTCCCTAGTTTTGAAGTTTTTTGGTACTTGATAAATATACTAGTGAGTTGTTAATCCCAAACTAAAGTGCATAAGCTTTTAATTTTCCACACTTCGTTTTCACAATTGCTTCAAGGTTAATTAATAATAAATACGCATTCTAATAAACCAAGAAACATTTGCATCGACATTATATAGGAACTGGAATTCACACTACTTCATAGCTGATAAACTATTTTCATTTTCAGTTGAGTTTTCATAACAGAGATTGCTGCTGAAATTTAAGAAACATATTTTTAACCTTTCGACAATTCTATAGAAGAACTGTAAGTGTTACATCGCCCTAGAAAAAGTCGATGTAAAAAATGCGTAATAGTTCTTTCAAGCAGAAAAGTCAAATGCCATTGAAGGGTTTTTTCCTTGTGATAATTAACCATAATTACATGGGCTTGTTAATGGATTTTACACTAAAGCATTTATTAATCAGTATATTTTTAATGTGTTAGCAGTTGGCAACGTGTTAGTTGGTTATTTCATAAACTTATTAGTATAATATTAATAGTATTATAAGAATAAATGAGGTAGATTTTCTATCATCGGTGTGGCAAGGCATATTCAAAGCATGTTGTACCCCTCCAAAACTTTCTAATATATTTCCGTAACTCTGCCTTAAAACAGGATGTAACAATACCCCAAATAACACTGCAACAATTACATGTTCCGGATCTAATTTCAGTAAGAACAGTCGGAATTTTCTAATTGAATTTCTCCAGGCCTTCCGAACACAAGATATTGTGACAAGAGTTACAGCCTTAAAGCAGCAATACAATGATGTTTTACAATACCAAAAACACTTCATGATCATCCGGACCCTCAGATTCACTTACGACGAAGGAGATATTAACAGTGAAGTCTTAATTTTTGGATGTAAACTTTAAGCAAAACAAAAACAACTGGGGGTAGCAGAACAGTGTGTAGAAAACCCACACACAGCAACCGATATTTGGACTGGGAATCTACCACAGCCGAAGTAAAAAACGTGAGCTGTTATC
>LJIJ01004544.1:0-14463 GCA_001718145.1 Orchesella cincta
AATCTATTATTATAGGCTTGTCCTAATGAAGCGTGTTAAGTGTTGACACAGAAAAGCATCGGACAAAGAATATTTTATAAAGAATGTCCTCAAGAACCGATGCTTTTAATCATAAGGTATTCATTATATTATATTATTAAGAAATATTTATAGTCAATAATATCCCGCTCCGACATTAAAAAAATGAGAAATCAAATTTAGCTTTATTTAACGAGTCTCAAATGTTAGAAAATTACTTACAATTTAGATCTGATTTCATAATTTATCAGGTTGCTTCTATTTAAGGAAGCTGAATGAAAGTTTGAAAAATAAAAAATGATGGACTCTATGTTATTAGTGCTTCTTATAGTGAACATGTGAATTTGGAAGCGTTATCTAAAACCTGCATGCAATGCTAATACATAATTATATGGTTTTGTTACATGCAAATGGAACAATATTTTCTCCAATGTTTTACCTGGTAGATGATATTGATTTTGGACCTCTGGCTTACCCATTTACCCTAAACACTAATCATGGGGACATACACACCAATAACTCTTTGGAGTAAATGTTTTAAAACGTTAAACTGGGCCATCGTTTTTCTCAATATTTAGCCCTGAAAAAATGGCTTTTACTTTAAAAAATGAAGACAAAAAAAATTGAACACAAAAGAAGCTTAGATTATGAATGTTCCATTTCGTGAATCGTGGTGTTTTATTAACTGATTTTTAAAATATTCGCATCAAAAACATTGTACTATTTTGTAGTCAACAAAGCCCGAAATGTTCCTCGCGTAAATTTCCCCTATAAAAACGAAGTATTGCCTCTTTTTTCTGATAACAAATTGGCTTCCATAGCTTATCACAACTGGCTTGCCACGATTTTGTAAACTTTAGACATCAATTTATTCTGATGTCGGTCACCCAGTCTTTTCTTTCCAAGACTTAAGTGTAACTCTTCCTTTGATGAAGATAATCCTTCCCAATTCTAAAAACCTGACCAACAACCTACCATTAACACCAACTGTATACTAAGCTGTGCTTGTCAACAAATGTAGTCTGTCCAATAACGAATAAGAACAAGTTGCAATATTTGTGATGCAGCATCAAATATAGCATGGCAGTTACAACCACTACTCCAATCTTACAAAATACGTTTTTTTGCATGATTTCTATACAACGAAAGCAAAATTTTAGATTTTCCGGGGTTCGCAGGGAGTCTTGAGTATTATATTGCCATTTGTTTTCTAAAACTCATTTCAAAAAGGAGTATGAGCGACATGTACGCACCGTAAAGAGCCCCTGCACAATATGCTGCATACAGCTAGGTGGGCGATTAGTATAAGGTAGGCGTGGTATAAAATAATTAGAAGGCGAATAGGGAAAAAGAAAATTCGAATCAGGTCACCCAGAAAAAAAGAACTCTGGGGTCCATGATCAAGAACAATTGTTACAAGTAAAGTGGAAGTAAACGATAAGAATGCTACTAGATGCAGAAGTACGTCCAATAATAAAATCGCCTTGTTCTTATTGGGTTGAATGACTGCCAGTATTTTCCTGAAAATGGGAAATATGTAAGTTTTAGCGTTAAATTTGGTTTACGAAAAATTATTATAACTTACTGTGGATGTAGTATATGAAGTGAGAAAACCCGTTAAACATAATGCAAATATCATGATGACACATCCGAATAAGCGTCATTCCAATGGTCATTAGTGATCCCGCTAGCCAGTAGGATAAAGTAAGTTGTAGCGATTTACATCTTTTAGTTGGTAATATTTAACAACAATGTAAAAAGAAGCAAACAGCCCAGAAGACAGCAGATTGTGAATTAATTTTACTTTCCATTCGTTTTTGGGATCCCGATGTAAAGTTTTTCTTTTAGAATTGTAAGTAAAAGATGCTAAACCAACGTAGTTGGCTAGTTTTAGTAAGACTGTTGTGAGTTTACAAAGTCGTGCGCTAAACATGGCGAAGTTTTATTCAATAGATAATATGGAAAATCTGGGGAAAACAGGCAGCTACTAAATGTTCGTCTTGACGTTTTGAAGAACAATTTGCAGTAAAAAGGCTGTCAAACTGGTAACCAAGGCTTTAAAATTTCCTGTAATACAAAGTCAAACGTTGCAGTATATGAGGGTAAAATTAATATGGATAAGTGGACTCTATGACGTCTGCAATGTACAATTAGCAGTTATTTTTTTCTTTCGAGGCATGCAATTTTCTGAAAATTAGTTTTAATGCATTAGAGAATTAATGCTCTTTAAAACGGCAATTGTAGGTAATTTGGTAATTGTGGACGCAAACGCTTGACTTTTAAACCATGCTACCAATTGAAACTAGCTATTGCAACCGATAATTTTTTAATAGATTATGGAAAACTAAATATAGGCTGCATGTAAATAAAAAAGATAATTAGGGCTTATAAGCTTTAAATTGTTTAAAGCTCTAATCAACCCATTTCAATAATTATTACCCACATCAATCGGAAGCACGTCATTAGAATGACGGTAAATAACATGCTAAAAACTAGCAGCTTCCAAGTTTCTATGCTTCATGTTTGGTTAAACAGTTTACTGAAATTTCCCTGTACAATTTTATTTCATACGAATATAGGCGAATGTATAGAATTTATGTGATTAATGACTACGAATAATTTATTCGCCTGGATCCAAAAATTAGGTATAAGAACAGGCATTCAGGGTGAATTTACGGGGTGTAAATCTAAATTATGTTGTCATTAATCAACATAAATTCTATACATTCGCGATATATATGAAATTAAAATTGTACAGGAAATTTTGGTTTACTGCATACTAAACATGAAGCATAGAACTTGGAAGCTGCTAGTTTTAACATTTTTACCGTCATTCTAATGACGTACTTCCGATTGATGTGGGTAAAATTATTGAAATGGGTTGATTAGAGCTTTAAACAATTTAAAGCTTATAAGCCCTAATTATCTTTTTTATTTACATGTAGCCTATATTTAGTTTCCATAATCTATTAAAAATTATCGGTTTGCAAAGCTAGTTTCAATTCGTAGCATGGTTTAAAAGTCAAGCGTTTGCTCCACAATTACCAAATTACCTACAATTGCCGTTTTAAAGAGCATTAATTCTCTAATGCATTAAAACTAATTTTCAGAAAATTGCATGCCTCGAAAGAAAAAAATAACTGCTAATTGTGCATTGCAGACGTCATAGAACTTATCCACCATTATTTTACCTCATACTGCAACGTTTGACTTTGTATTACAGGAATTTTAAAGCCTTGGTTATCAGTTTGACAGCCTTTTACTGCAAATTGTTCCTTCAAAACGTCAAGACGAAACATTTAGTAGCTGCCTGTTTTCCCCAGATTTTCATATTATCTATTTAATAAAACTTTGTCATGTTTAGCGCACGACTTTGTAAACTCACAACAGTCTTACTAAAACTAGCCAACTACGTTGGTTTAGCATCTTTTACTTACAATTCTAAAAGAAAAACTTTACATCGGGATCCCAAAAACGAATGGAAAGTAAAATTAATTCACAATCTCGTTCTTTTCTGGGCTGTTGCTTCCTTTTACATTGTTGTTAAATATTACCAACTAAAAGATGTAAATCGCTACAACCTTACTTTATCCTACTGGCTAGCGGGATCACTAATGACCATTGGAATGACGCTTATTCGGATGTGTCATCATGATATTTGCATTATGTTTAACGGGTTTCTCACTTCATACTACATCCACAGTAAGTTATAATAATTTTTCGTAATCCAAATTTAACGCTAAAACTTACATATTTCCATTTCAGGAAAATACTGGCAGTCATTCAACCCAAATAAGAACAAGGCGATTTTATTATTGGACGTACTTCTGCATCTAGTAGCATTCTTATCGTTTACTTCCACTTTACTTGTAACAATTGTTCTGATCATGGACCCCAGAGGTTCTTTTTTCTGGGTGACCTGATTCAAAAGAAGTATTTCTTTTTCCCTATTCGCCTTCTAATTATTTTATACCACGCCTACCTTATACTAATCGCCCACCTAGCTGTATGCAGCATATTGTGTGCAGGGGCTCTTTACGGTGCGTACATGTCGCTCATACTCCTTTTTGAAATGAGTTTAGAAAACAAATGGCAATATAATACTCAAGACTCCTGCGAACCCCGGAAAATCTAAAATTTGCTTTCGTTGTATAGAAATATGCAAAAAACGTATTTTGTAAGATTGGGAGTAGTGGTTGTAACTGCCAATGCTAATTTGATGCTGGCATCACAATATTGCAACTTTGTTCTTATTCGTTATTGGGACAGACTACATTTGTTGACCACAGCACAGCTTAGTATACAGTTGGTGTTAATGGTAGGTTGTTGGACAGGTGTTTTAGAATTGGGAAGGATTATCTTCATCAAAGGAAGAGTTACACTTAAGTCTTGGAAAAGAAAAGACTGGGGTGACCGACAACAGAATAAATTGATGTCTAAATTTACAAAATCGTGCAAGCCAGTTGTAATAAGCTATGGAAGGCCAATTGTTATCAGAAACAAGAGCATACTTCGTTTTTATAGGGGAATTACACGAGGAACATTTCGGGCTTTGTTGACTAAAATAGTAACAATGTTTTTGATGCGAATATTTTAAAATCAGTTAAGTATGTCACGAAATGGAATTCATAATCATAGGCTTCTTTGTGTTTCAATTTGTTTGTCTTCATTTTTTAAAGTAAAGCATTTTTCTAGGCTAAAATTGGGAGAAAAACGATGGCCAGTTTAACGTTTTAAAAATTTACTAAAGAGTTATGTGTGGTTAAATGATTAGTGTTTATGGGGTAAAATGGGTAACAAGGTATCAATATCACTTCTACCAGGGGTAAAAAAACAAATGGAGAAAATATTTGTTCCATTTGCAAATGTAAAAATATATAAAATATTATAGCATTGCATTGCAGGTTTTAAGTACGCTTCAATTCTAATTTTACTAATAAAAGCACTAATAAGAGAGAGTAATTCATTTTTATTTCAAACTTTCATTGACTTCCTTAAATTAGAAGCAACCTGATATATTTATTAAATCATAGATGTAAGTAATTTTCTAACATTTTGAGACTCTTAAAATAAAGCTAAATTTGACTTCTTCATTTTTTAATGTCGGAGCGGGATAGTTATTGACTATAAATATATTTCTTAATAATAAATAAATATAATAATACCTTATGATTAAAAGCATCGGTTCTTGAGGACATTTATAAGAATTTTATTCTTTGTCGAGCTTTCTGTGTCACACTTAAACACCTTCATTAGGACAAACCTATAATAATAATACTTTTGTGCTTGTGACGTGTCCCATGAGTCATCTCATTTTGGAAACTTTCATGAGTCGCTCTACTACAACTCAAATAATTTATGTCAGCACTCAAATTAATTTCCTTGACGCATGATTTTCTGGACCACATCCTGTTATTCGTGTATGCTTTATTTATTTCAAATGGGTTATATTTTCAGTGTCACGAATACATTTCTTTATTTCCATAAACCTTGTAATACATGGATGGAAAACATCAAAACAAATTGCGCATTCGTATTCAGTACCGCATCATCATTGTACAACAGACTGTAAGCTCTGGTTTTACTTAATCATACGCCGAGTGTTTGTAATCGAATAAATTTATTTAATTAGTCTACATTATAAGTATTTACAAATGTTTCAAGAATTGTTTTACAATATGTGTGTTCGTCACCGTATCAATATTTCAAGTATCATGCAATCAATTGATTGCAAAAGAAAATAATAAACTTCCAAAAATTATCCACGATGTGACTGAAAACGTCAACAAAGTCCTTTCAGGGACACTTTTGAAGGACGACTTCATTAGAAATTTAGGTTCACATCCCCAGTTAAATAAAGAAAAATTATTGGCTATCCCAGTAACATTACTTTATTCTCCAGGTTCGAAAAAATCACAACTATTTCTTTTTCATTTGATTGTTTGAACAACTAAAAATTTGCAATACGTTTTCGAAAATTTTAGATTGCAGCATCTTTGAAGTGGAACTATGTGAGGGACTAATAAGGAATGCATCCCATATTATATTTGAAACCTTTGGAATCAACACGAATTTGCTGATATCTCTAACGTAAGCGTTTTTGTAAATTTTAAATTCCCATGAAAATGTAGGAGTTTCAACGTCATTTAAACTTCATAGGTTCGATATGTCAACAATATCTGAATTTAATGGGCTGACAACTAATTCGAAAATTGATTTGAGTGATTACGCTTTCATATGATTGTCAAATACACGATAAAACAAATTGTGAAGATATACAGAGAGTGGAATATGGTGCTTGGAACATGCTGATAAATACAGAACGATGGATAACACTGAATACTTCCACAAAAATAGGATTTGGTTACAATGAAGCCCTCATTCAATGCGAAGGGAAAGCCATGACGCTAGCAATAAACAGGGCAAATTTTCTTGTTCTAAATTTGAAATTTGGAGAAACTGTTGGTGTAACGGAGTCATATGGCTTGTTTAAAAAAGAATGGACTCCCTGCATGAGAAAATCTGAAGTTCATAAAGCACAACCTGTATTTGACGGTAAACAAAATGCCAAAACCTATTTACTTTCCAACCCCTGCTAGTGTAGGAAAAGAGGGACATCGTAGACTTCTATTGAATTATGCTCAAAGCTGGACAAATACTGCTTCAAACGTCAACAACAAAGCATGATTATACAGATTCCTCATTTTGGCAAGGAAGGCATGCGAATAAATTTTCAGTAATGCCAGATGTGCAGAGTAATACGTGCAATAGTTTTGATACAGAAATTCAAAACTTGAAATGGTACGTGCCTACAGCGATGGCGGCAATTTCAAAATACTTCGATGCAGTCGTTTTAAACCCATGGTAAATAAAAATAAATATTATATGGTTTATATACAAATTTGCTTTGAACAATAAAAAAAATACTTTTTGGTATAGAACAATGGAAAACATTAAATTCTGAAAAGTACTGAAACTGTATGAGACGCCTAATGATGCGGACGTTAACCTTGAAGTGATGTTGGATTATTCGGATACGCTTGTCCATCATGATAAAGGTTTTCCAGCAATAAATTCGTGCTCTTACAATTGGAGTGAAGTTGAGAGAGAAATTGTAAAAGAACCAATCGGGTCATTTGGAAAGTCGTTCCTAAAGTACTCATTTTCCAAGTTTCAAATAAAGGAACCTTGAAAATGAAAGCCCATGTTCCACAAAAATTTGCACAGCAAATGTCACAAATTTAAGTTTGGATGTTCATTCCGCAGAGCCTCTTTTAAGTGGCTGAACGAATCAAAAGTGGTTTCTGTGGTGGAAGCCTGCAAGGAAATTGGGGGCAGTATTTATATTTTAAAGTCGGAAGTTAACCTTCAGTCCAAATATTACCAACAAAATTATCATTTGCATTATGAGGACAATGTGAGGAATCAACTGGAATCTGTGAACACATTTCGGAAACACATACTACTCAGGCATCCTGAAGCAACTGTTCACCTACGTCTGGACGTTTGGGCCACGAAGCAAGTCTACATAGAAGAGAATTACCAAGTAACTGCATTTTGCAATCCGGCAATACTTGAAGCAAACCTTTACGTGGAAGCAATTTTGAACTGGGCCCAGATAAATAACTTTCCAGTGATCTTGAAAACTGCTTTTGATTATCTAAACCGACCAGACTTTTCTGGTTGGCTATCATTTTTGCGTCCCGTGGAACATTTAACAGAAAATTCGAAAGACATTCTTGTGAAAAATCCACTTTTTGTTTTGCGTAATTATCCAACTGGAATTAACAACTGGACTGTGGATCCTTGCGTAGAATGGACACAGGAACGACCAAACGTGGAAGTGAAATTTTTTCACAATACACATATCGGTGCAATACTCAACATGACAGATTTAATTAACTATTACAATTTGGATGAGCTGTATGAAATTATGCTGCAGTTCGTTTTGCATAGATTTCAATATGCAGAAATTATCGTTGAAACTAATTGGAGGGATGTTATCAAGGCTATTAAAGGCTTTGGCAGGAAAGAATTTAATAGAATCAAATCGAGAATTGTTTCTTGGTTACAATATTCCAAACATTAATAACGTGGAATTATTCAATGAGATTCTAGATCAAATGAAAACTGAAATAATTCCTCATATTAAAGGCATCCATATTGACCTACAAGGAGAAGTTCATCACTGACGGCCAATTTGTACAGGCTTTGTAGATAATTTTAAAGAATTAGACATAAACGTAGGGATACTTTTAAATTCAACCAGCTGTGTGAACATTTTACATGCTTTCATTCAAAAGGTTTCAAATTTTGGAATTCAAAATCAGTTGTCAAAATTAGATTACATCATTTGCAAATATGAACTGGAATTACTAACTCAAGATGACCACCAATATCTAGGCCACTTGTTTGATAGCCATTTGTATTTCAAAAGAGTTTTCCAACAATTTATGCCTCAGTTAAAAGTTTACTTCCGAATTGAGATAAAAGTAATTTTAAACAAAGATACGGAAACCATGGACCGTTATCTCAGTCTACTCACTCACTTTTACAAATTTGGTGTTGCGTATGAAATACAATACTTTCTGGTTAATGCGTTTGATACGGAGCTCAATTCTGAGGGAAATGGATGGGGGGGATACAAAATGATACTGATTTGACCGACCATTTTCCTATATTGAGAAGGAATCCTGTAAGTTTTAACGTCACTCTTTTAGTATAATATTTATAAAAGAGCTATAAACTATGAATTTTACAGCTATTTCTGGACGACTTATGTGGTATCCGCACCTGCGGTCAAAACGAATACGAAAATTGTTACACAGGATTCCCAAACATTTGTGGCTGTTGCATCAGTTAGCATTGTATTGCTGATCCTGTTCATAGCAATCAGTATATTTTGGTTTGTGCGTTATAAAAACGTGAGAAAATATTTATCTGATGAGGAAGTGGAAGAGTTCTTACATGGACGGAAAAGACCTCAAAATAACAATTCGGTTGAGGGTGCTGAACTATTTTCCAGTCCAGAATACATGAAGTTTAAGTCTGACTATGACCTTTCAAAAAATGACCTGATTATTGGTAAAAATTAAAATTATGAATAGTTTAAAAAATATTATAAACCACTAAAACTTTTTGAATTCAGATATCGACAGTGTACTAGGCGCTGGAAACTTTGAACGGTTTACAAAGGAATTGCCAAAGGTAAGCAGGCTGCCATCAAAAGACCAAACAAGGATTGTCCAAAAGGACGTTTAAAAATGTTCTGTCAGAGGTCAAAGTACTTTGCTATATTGGAGTTCATACAAACGTTGTGTGTTTCTTTGGGGCTTACACAAAAGAAATTAGCAAAGGTTTCCAAGATTGTCTACAAAATTTTTTTAGTAAGTTTATTTATTGCGTTGTGTACTAAAATTAACATTTTTAAATCAAAGGTGTTCTGTATATTGCCACGGAATTGTGCACCAACGGGTCATTAGAAAGTTACTTGAGAAAGAAAAAGAGTGTTATTGCCAGGAAGAAGACAGCATTTACCAAAGCACACAAGCTGAAGATTTCTATACTTTCATGAGCTCCATCAATTTTCTAAGGATATTGCGAATGGAATGGCTTATATAGAAAGCAAACATGTTGTTCATGGGGACTTGTCAGCGAGAAATGTGTTGCTAGATGGAAATAACTCCTGTAAAATTGGAGATTTCGGGTTGTCCCGTAAACTGTATGAATATCAAAAGTACGTGAAAAAGTCGCAAGAACCCCTGCCTTGGAAGTGGATGGCTTATGAGTCACTAACTAGAATGGAATTTACATCCAAATCAGATGTTTGGAGTTATGCGTGACTCTCTTTGAAATTTATAGTCTAGGTACTATCTAAAAAAAAAATTTTTTGACTTAAAAGTAAAAATGTTTCCATATTACATTTAAGGAGGTACACCTTACGCTGGATTAAACTGGACAATGGAATTCGCAGATGAGTTACGAAATGGGCTAAAGCTTTCATGTCCCCAATTCGCATCTGAAGAAATGTAGGAGAAAATTTGCGTATTTTAACATTAAATAGCTTTAAGTTAGAATTGGAATTTATTTAAACTGTAAATTTTTATTTAGCTACGGAAAAATGTTAGAATGCTGGTATTTGGATTCAGAACAACGGCCACCATTCACGGAGTTGACCGAATTCTTCAAACAATTTTGTCATCCAGTGTACACAGTGCTTCCGGAATGAATTAAAATTTAAAATACATTTGATACATAATCTAAACAATTACTATACATATATTATTCACTATACTAAGACTAACAAACTAAGATGATTTTGGGTATTCCTGCGTCTCATAGTAGATACGCATTTATTTCATATGAAAACAAGATTTTCAGTTTATTTAGGATATTAAGGATAGTTTGAATGCTTACCTTCTTACTTCAGACTGACGCAGAAGAGTGAAGCAAGGAAAGGGCGCCTCAAGGACAAGATTATATCGTTTAATTAAATCTATCCATCATATTCACTTGTAAAGTTTTTCAATTTTTTTAAGTTTGCCAATAGGACTGGGTTTGCATACACACTTAAGTGGTAGTTGTTTTAAAGATTAAACCATATAGATTAGATTTCGGACAACCTACCAATCTACTGTAAGTATTCATGTGTTTGGTGGCAATTATGCTGTCGTTTTTAGTAACCGTTGAATCATGGATAATACATAAAATCAGATTTTAACGGTACGTTTCAAATGGACGACCCATTTTAACGGAATTCTATTACATACAACATTGACTACATATCAAAACCTAAATAACAAGTTGAAATTGGAACAACCTTTTACCACCAATGTATAAAATAGCAAATCATCATTATGGAAATTGGCAGTGCTCGGTTTACCATGTAGAGCTATCCATTAAAGTATCCATATAAAAAGTTAGAATTGGTAAAAATTCGTTTAAAAATTACACACATATATAAATATACATCGGTTTTTTAAAGTTATAATAAAGAAGACCAAGTAGAGGAGATTAAGTTTCAGTGGTTAAAAAAGCTCGAAATATGCCTCTGGAAACGCCTCGATAAAAGCGAAGAACGCTCCCTTTATTCACAGTGAATTGTTTTCCATAGCTAATTACAAGAGGTTGTGTGCATCGTTGAAACTTTCTCATTACCTTATTTTCTGCTTTACTCCCCCAATCATGCAATTTCCATGAAACCATGGTCTTTTTACCCTTACTCAAGACAAACCTCCCAATTTCCAGAATGACTGTCCAGCACCCTGAAAATGCCATTGACCAAAGGAGTAGCTGTATTTTTGTCAAGTTTTACATGTCGCCCCAATAGCGAATCAATACAAAGTCACAGTATTGCACAGTGCAATTTGCACTGTCAGCATGACCCTTGCGTTTACGGGAACATTACTTGCGTTCGTAAACTTACATCCGTCTTATAAATCGTCGACATATTCGCATCTCTTCAAAAAATATCGGTAGTATGTAAAGTCACCATAACCCGAATTCACAAGATCACAAGATTGGTCTAAAAACGTTAAATGTATCATTACGTTTGAAATGGACGCAAATTTTCTATTCCACGCGACATTAATTACATTGACATTGATCAAAATTTAATAAAAAAGTTGGAATATGTTTAACAGTCATTACATAAAGTTGAAAATCAATTACAGGGAAATTTGCAGTGTATATTTAAATTCATATTTAATAAAATTTTATTAAAATGTTGATGGAGTTTCCCAATTTCAAATTTAAATAATGATAGCTTACTATGCTTAAAAACTGTACCGATCCGAAAATCAATTTAATATAGACTTGAAATTTATTTACTTCAAGTTCAACATTCAGTTACATTTCAACGAAAAAAATTTGCCGTGTTACCATTTGAAAGTACATGACAAATTATAATAAAAGCTAAAAATGAATTTGTACACTTATCCGCTTAAAATGATTTTGCTAACGTAGAATTTTAGAGCATGAATGTAAAACCGGAAAATGACGCTGAAGATCTCCATTGAACTGCCGACTTCGAATGGAGATAACTTCCAAGGATGCAGGGAATTGATGCCAAGAGACCCAAATATCTTCTGTAGCTCATCCACACCGACTCGTCGATTCTGGAAGCTGTCTTTGATATCCAGAAAAGTCAATTGCTTCAGATTCGGGAACTTTTTCGCCATCTGGGGCAAAATGGGATGGTCCAGGAACGAAAATGGGATGGCCAACTCTCTCAACTCAGCAAATTCCGGGATGTTACAAAGCGCCACACCAACACGATCCGGAAGCTTCAGGTAGAGAGATAGCATCTCCAATTTTTGGCTAAAAAGTCCAGCAACCCCCATCGTGGAATTCAACTCCGTTCCAAAACTGTCGCAAATCTCCTTTGACAGAGTTTTATACGCAAATCGCTTCAATCCTTTGGGCAATTTGGAGGCCACAGACACATCCTCTCCCCTTCTGATTCTGTGCTCCAGGAATCCAGAGTTCAAGAGCTTCAAGTTTATCAAATTGGGACAGAAACCAAGAATAGTTTTCCAGTCCTCGCGGATCGTCACTGACTTGTTGTCCCAAAAATGGATGCTGGTCAATTGGGCTCCGTAATTGCTCACAATTTGTTTCAACAGGAAAAAGTTATCCATGCCAAGAATCTCAAGCTCTCGAAAGTGCTTCAGTGGCGGCAGCTCTGGGAACCGGAAGCGGCTGGAGATGAGCTTGTAATCTGAGGGCGGGGAATAGATAGTGAGACTCTGAATGTTTTCATATTGCTCAGGATTTCAGGAATGCTTTCCATGGATTTCCTCACGGAACTCATGGAAATGATGAAGAATAAATGATTGCGCACGCTCCCGTGTTGAACGGCGAGAGATGGGGCTTCACGGTGGAGAGCGTGGTATTCTCCAACGGATCTCCAGTTGAAGATAACCGTGCTGTTTATGAACGGGTTGCTCTGAAGGTAGTCGATGGGGCGCTGATCCATCACGGTGAGAAAGTGGAGAATGTCTTCTCTGCACTCAAAACGGGAGCCGGGAGTGTGTCGAAAGGTAAGCATGGCTTCGGCGGTATGCTGCTTCGAAAACCACGGATTCCAGGAGAGTTTGGCAGGGAGCTTTCCACGAGGGAGGACCAGGATGTGCAAACGTCTTGGATGATGAGAAGCTCTTCCTCGCGGTGTAGGAAGGAGATAACCTTTTCCCAAACCTGGAAGTGGAATTAATTCCAATACATTTTTACTCATGATTATAAGGCTTGGTTTTAGTCTCTGTGTGAAAAGATGTTTTACTTCCATTACCTCAAGTGGAAGGGCAACACAAGCACAATGACCTTGCTCCATATTTAATGTTAAAGTTAGCTGCACGAGAAATTTTGACAATTATATTTTACTAGTTCAATTTGTATTTTGAACAAACAAAAAAACATGAACAGATAGGATGAAAAAAATAGAAGAAAGATGATGATGAAATTCCCATTTACTTTCACTGTTGCGTAGTGCCAAAAAGGAGCAACTGCAAAACTGATTACTTTATAGCACCGTTATCTATCAAATTCAATTTGCATGAATTGGCCAGAAATTATATTGTGTTGCTCGAATCTCATTTTACCCCTGTCAGGAAATTGAGAACGACGATTTAAAATCTTAAGAGCGCGGAGAATTAGTTTCGAGAATTAGAATTTCACTTTCCCAATCTCCTTTTGGGTTAGGCTCCAGTAAATAGTTCAGACGAAATAAAAGAAGAAATTTTGTTGTTGTTGTGAAACAGTGAATTTTGAGAATTTTATTGTAACCTCGCGCTGGCTAACGAATTCCCATTTAAGTAATTTCGTGAACAAGTGAAAAAGTCAGTGATGGATGAAGCTGGCGCCGTGATTCCTATACCAGCAGATCAGTCGAGAGGATGACGTGTGAGGACGAGTTCCCAGATGGTGGTCTTCCGGAGGTGAAATATTATTATTATGCACACATAATTTAAAATTGTCAATGAAAAACGAAAGATTTTTTAACTTCATACTCTAGGTTTGTCTCGTTTCCTTTTAGATCTGGCTCAATGTCTTTGACAAGTTGGATCGGACGACAAGTTGGCGTTCTCTGGAGCCTCTTCAGTGTGGCATGAGTTGGTGGCAAGAGAACGGAGAGTGTTATCAGTGAAGTAAGTAGCTTGTTTCAAGTTAACTCAAGTTTTAATCATGATTGAACAGCTGAGGATTGTGAAATTACCTTTGTAGGTAGCACCCCAACTTATCAAGACGCTTCTCCCGGTGAACGCTGCTCCAGGACGTGATGACTCTGCAATCTTGGTCAAGGAGTCAGTTGGACCACCAAAATCCAGAAAATCTTCACACACAAGTCTCTGTCTTCGAAACTTGGAATTCGCGGCAAACATTGTGTGATCGCTAATCTTCGCTCCTTCCTGTTCTAGGACCATTTGTCGTAGTTAGAAAGTGTGGGGA
>LJIJ01004545.1:0-14456 GCA_001718145.1 Orchesella cincta
CGAAAAAGATAATATTACTCCTGGATCTGGATTTCAGGAAGAGATAAAATCACTTCCCACCAGGAAATCCTGGAAAATAAAAAGAACATTGTTGGCACGTGGATTTTAATGCTGGCAGGCGGGCAAATTTTTTGAAAAAAAAATGAAACTAAGGCAACAAACAATATTTGTTGGAAAGCGGTGAACGGATTTTGGTAAAAACAGAAATCACAAAAGGTCTTGGGATAAAGCTTTAGGGTAAGCTGGATATTAAAACAATATAATTTAGATTTGGACAAACATTTGGTTTAACAAAAAGTTAATAGAAAAGTCCTCCATTAAACACCAATTTGCAAACTTTACAAAGAGAGCAAAAAAAAAAATGGGTAAAGAGAAGCAAAACATCGAAACAAAGCTAATAAGAAATTCAAAAACTGCGATTTTGGGGGGGAAAATTGAAAAAAATAAAACTTTCGCTTTTGTTGGAAAAATGTTGAAGGCATTCAAGATTTTTCGGAATTGCGTGGCGAAATATTTAATTAATCTAAACTTACTTAACAAAAAGTAAGACTTATAAAAAGGAGAATATTATTTGAAAAAATGATTATTTCTCGAAGTTTTTTTCCTCTTAGGCTGGTTTTGTTTTAACAATATTTTTAAAGTTTTTTTGCAAAACAGGAAACCAAAACATTTACTGATTAATTTTTCTTGATTTTTTCTGTTTGGCGCCAGTTTTCGAAAATTTTTGGTGCGAATTTAAAAAGCGATTATTGTTTGAGTGATATATATTGTTAAAAGCGATTATTGAAAAATTGGTTGAATTATGTGTAATCGTTTGTTGCATCATTCAATTGGCAAATAATGTTCATGGCATTTTAATCTGAACTTTTGACAAAGTGAGAAAAGGTAATAGCTAGTTTGCAAAAAGCTGTTCAAAGCAGATTTTCTTGATTTTAAAAAGCAAAATTTAATTAATATAGTAAACACACAACAAACTGTCTGGTTATTAATAGAAAAAGTTTTCCCAAAAAAAAAATGCGGATTATGACGGAAAAAAATAGTTTCATGAAAAGTGGGGCAAATGAAGTTTCACTTTTCCCAAATTGAAAAAGGTGCCATTGAAAGGAAACGGGAAGTTTGCTGCATTCAAATTTCACTGGGCATAACGAATCAAAAACAGTAAAATTCCGGAAATGAGCCTTAATAGAAATTTCATTGAAGAAACTTAAACGGCAGAAGAATGAACCCAAGCTTGGGAAGTTTACTTAAAGCGGTTCATAAACCAAGGGGTTTTTCAAAACATGATGCTACTATTTTTCATTTTTAACTTAAATATTTTTAAAAATGAGTTAATTTTATTTTTAGAACGTTTACGTGTAAATTAAAAAATGTTTTTTAATATCTGTCTACTTTTAAATAAACCGAATGTTGTTACGTTCAAATGCGTTTAAAAATACAGAATTAAAAATTCATATAATAAAATATTTTAAAAGGAACGACAATTTTTTTATTTTGGATCCCATGTTTATGCATCAAATTATTGCAAACTCTGACCAACGTCAAACTTGCAGAACAAATAACAAACGTTCTATGACATGTTAAGAAAATTTAAGACATACAAACATTCTGAACTGACTTGAAAATTGTTTAACGTCAACATTCCCACTATGGTTGGTTCCGGATGTTAAGTAGACACGAATGCAAAGAGTGATATCCACGTTCGCAGTTATTAAAAAAACTTTCCGTTTCATTACTTCGTTATCACAACACAGATAAAGCCAGATGACGTTTGTGTGAACGAAGCCGGGTTATAACAATGATAAGCCCACACCAAGTCAGCCTATAGTCGTAGATTAGTCCTTTTACTGTGCTCAACCTAAACGCATTATAAATCTGAGACCTTTTTCACTGCTGACGTAATCAAAGTGAACGAAACCTAAATTCACCTGCGTTGGAACTTTATTTGCAGGTAAATCCACCAATTTTCATTCAAAAAATATTTAATACTCATACTTGCATAAGCTTCGGAACATGAAACATGAGGTTTGTGGATTGAAATAATTTAACAGTTTTTTAAAGACATTTTTGGAAGCTATGTATTACTAGTGGGTATGAAAACTACGTTTACCTGTAATCTCAATTCCATGAACCTAAATAGCAAACGAAGTTTATAGTTCATGTCTAAACTACTGTCATGATGATAGGTTATGTCATTTATATTCAAAGGTTAAGCTAGACATTATTAAACAAAATATTTACGGAAACATTTCCCAAACACATGAATAAGTAGTCATGCTTCTGATTTGGTCATGATGTGCTTACTGGTTATATTAGATTTCACAAAAATTCGTTACATAATTCCCTGTGGAATAAAAAGCAATTGTACTTCCTACCAATGTGTTCATGTGCTACAAGAAGTTTCATATTGATGAATTCTCAAAAAAATCGTACTGGCTTTAAAGACTGCTGTCAAAAGAAGTATTGTTGTGATAACCTTTAAGACATGTAAATTATTCGTTCTTTGGTGTGGTTACACGCTACATAACTAGAATCTTTTTTTCTTTTCAATGTATGTTTTTGTATTTTATACAGATGAGATTGTACGTCAATTATTTTGATTTAATACTGCCCATGCCGAATACATGGGGATGTTAGTAAGTATTACGTATTCGAGGATGCTCACACGCACACATGCATAGTAGTATGATGCAACGATTGTCAGTCCATACTGACGATTAGTGTACATGCACTTCAAAACTGATAAGTGGATTATCATTAGTAAAGGGGGTATGAAACCAAAGTTAAGGGGTTTTCGACATTCTTCCGTTTTTCTGGAATAAAAAGTAAACTACAATAGCTATCTAGATTCTGTAAAGTAAGTGACGAAGCCAGATAGTTAATTTATACACCCAAGCGGTTGTAGATTGATTGTACATTCCATGTTCACAAAACCTGGGATCAAACTTTGATACCCGGCTTTCGGGGAAAGACCCATGTTTTGACTACTTGGAACATCCATTCATTATGTAAAAAGTTGTATCATATACAGCACCTAATGCTCTTTCAAATGTCCAATTGCAAATGGGAAAAAATTTAATATTTGACCCTTTTTTAAACAAAAGAAAAAACGTCGGATTTTTTTGAAATTTTTGATTGAATTAAATGAAAGAAAAGCTTGAAAAAATGCTAGTATCCTGCGAGAAACTACAAATCGTGATTATATTTTGTAGCTCCTCCCACATACACTACAAACACCACACTTGTCAAGCTAAATCTGCTATTTTTAGAGCTACCCCTCTTTCAGCTAACTAACTAACTGACCTTCGCCCACAATACGAATTTCCAAAATGTAAGATATTGCTACATCCATTTACCAACCAGCAACTTGTTAGAATATAATCGTTTTGGTATTTTTGTCCGGTTTTTATGAGTGTGTATCTGACAAGAATACGGTCAGAGGTTAACATCGCCGATTCAGCTGATACTGATGGAGATCAATCGTTTTTAGATGAGAAATAAACATCGCCCTAATATAGCAAATTATATGATATTTGGGGTGGATGCCAACAAGAGCTTGAAGAAACATACAAAATTTAATATTTTTATGGAAACTTAACTTTTTTCTGGAATTTAATATGGGGGAATTCAAATTTTTAAGTGTGAGTAACGTTAGAAAAATTTCATATTTCCGTAATTTTCAAATTTTTTATCCGAAAATGATAAACCAGGCAGAAACAACCATTGAAAAGGCAAAGAAAAATACAACTTTTTAAAGTAATAAAGAATTATGAAAAAATTCAAAATTTCCAAATATTGTTCGAAATAGTATGAAACTCTTTGTTTTACTAATGTAGATCACAACAAAGCTTTTTTCTAACTGGTGTTTCATTTTGGGGTCAAAAATGTAATATTTTGAAAATTTGAAATTGTTCAACAATCCCTCAAGGTTGGGCCATTAATAATTTGAAATATAGCATGTTAAATCCCAAAAGGAAGTTGAGTATCCATAAAAATACGAAATTTTGGAGTTTTTTCCAAACGTACTTCTGCGGTTATATTATGGGTGTGTTCATTTTTCATGTAATCGAATATTCTTAATGCGTATCAGTCGAATCGACGATTTTCACTTCTGACCATACCCTCGTGAGTCGATAGGCACAATGAATTTTAAACAGTTTAACATTTTATAATTCTGCTTCAATAATTTACCATCAATAATAATATGCCGGTAAAAATATCTAATTCAAAGATGTGTCAGACTTGAATAAATCTTCAGGGTCATACGTTCATGACTTAGGTTTTTTCAAACCTTTTTAGGTATAGCATGTGACAAACCAATCAAAAGCTTAAAAGTAAAACTACTAAACGAGAATCTAATTGTGATGTTCGGAACTAGGTTCCAATGACATAGGTTCGGAAACAGTGGTTATAGTTTTAGTGACATTCGTTATCAGTCATAAGTACAAGCGAGTGTGAATGAATATGGTATGAATGAGATATTCTTTAGCTTGATGATCCTCCTTGAGCCTCGTGGTTCCCCTCTATGCTTCATCCAGCCTTGTCCGTTGACTTCCTTGTGCGCTCCATACAAACGGGGTTGCTAGACGTGATGGCACACTAATATACGTCCAAATACATCAGTTTAGGCAGTGTCTTTGTCACATGTCATTAGTATGAAGTTGATAATGGCTGCATGCTTGCCAGGTTTATTCATTTTAGCATCCGTTCAGCGACACAGCATTAGTGTATGGTGGGTGTTCAGAGATAGCCTTTTTTGCCTAGTCAATGATTTTTAGTTTAATTTGTTAAAAAGTAATGCATAGCGTTATAACGTTAATTTCTTTGTATACTATCCGTGTACGCAGGTTCTTTTCTTAAATGACTGTAAAGCCTTGTAAAGAAATGGAATTGCTTAAAAATAAATTCGAATAACAATTTTCAAATTTGCCAGGTACTAAAATGTCAACATACAGTGGTGGGACAAGCAGAACGGAGAGCACTCTCCGGCAGAATAAATGGGGCAATATCAGCAACCCGAGCGAAATCGGTGACGTTTCAAATCAAACAAGGTTACCTAACACTCGCAAATGGGACCCGGAAGACAACTCAGATGACGATGAACAAACTGATGTTCAGATAGAGCCAAAACTACTTGTAAAATTTATTAAACAGAGCAGGAAGCGTATGCAGATGGATATTCAATCTGAAGTACTGGAAACCGTACTCAAGTCAGCTGATGGTCTACCAATCTGCATTATAAACATAGTCGGTGCAGAAAACCTGGGGAAAAGCCTTGTTCTAAACACCATTTTACAAGAGCTAGAATTCATCAAACGAACTAAAAGAAAAAATGCAATGGGAATTGCCAACAAGATTCTTTTGAGATTCAACTGCAGAAACAACGGGAAAGGACAAGGTATGTTTGTATGGCCACAAACCATCAATTTAAATACAGATGGGCAAAAAATTGCCGTACTTTTAATGGAAACAAATGGCCTTCATGATGACGCATATGATTCTGCTGAAGGCTTGACCTCCATATTTTGCCTCTCATTCCTTCTTTCATCCACCCTAATCTACAACTGCACTGAAAATGGCATAACTGATGATACGTTCATGCCTTGGTTGCCTTATATTCGTTACGGCAGCAAACTCATGCAAGAATTTGAAGACTCAAGTGAGCGTCCTTTTCAAACGCTTTCATTTCTTGTCAGAGATTGGCAAAGCACTTCAGATGACTACAATGTAGCCGCAGAAAGGCTAGACTTCTTGCTTGAGAAGGCTGGGCAAATGAGTGATCCGAACAGCAAAAAATATGTTTTAGCCGCTTTAAAAGAGTACTTTTCTAATCTCGACTGTACCTTTTTACCATCACCTGGTAGCGCTGTAAGAAACGTTGATTTTAGCGGAGCTTTAAATCAACTAGATGAAGATTTTATCAGGCAACTTGGAAAATTTCGAGATTTAATTACATCCCGACTACAAGCAAAGCAGGTTTTAAGAAAAATCATGAAACCGCCCGTTTTGAAGAGGCTTCTACCTGCATATGTGGAACTCATCAATTCATATAATAACAGACAAGATAAAATTTCTTCCGAGAGTATCCACACTATCACATCTGTAACACTTGTGGAATGCAATATTGATGAAGCAGAAAGCATGTATAAATCCATCATGGAAAATAAGCTAAAGAAAGCAATTTACATACTGGAAACCAATCTTCACGCGCTTCACAAGGATGCTTTAAAACAGGCCAGCGAATATCTATCAGACTCCTTGCCTGACATTGAACCTTGGCAAATAAAGGAGTGTAGAAAGCAGCTATCAACCACGCTAACAGATTTATTTGAAGCATATCAACAACAAAATCAACAGCATCGCGAAGAAGAAATAGCTGATAAATTACAACCTTTACTCAACCAATACAAAAAAACACTCAAAAGAAAAATTGTTTTCGACTCAGAATTTTCCTCCTATGAAGATAATACTATTAAGGATGCATCAAATGAAAGCTTTAAATTTATCCAGTCAAAACTTCTTGCTAGTTTCCCAACAGAGAGTGATGATGGACTGAAAGATATCACTGACCAGCTTAAACAGAGGACAAATCAAATCTTAGAAAATATTATGGCAAAAAATTCAGCAATTCGTCAAGGAGCATTGGATAGGGTTATGGGGTCGATTGACGAGCTGAAACAAAGATATCAAGAAGATCTACAAGAGCACATGGGTGAAACAGAAAGCGATAGCAAGACTTTGTTAGCTACTCACAAGTTACTGAAGAAACAAGCATTGCGAGATTTCAAGAACATGCAATTACCTGGTTCCAATGAAATCAAACAATCCTTCTTAACAGAGCTTGAAAATCAAATAGAAAGTATATTTGCAGGTCTTCATGATGCCCAAGAGGAAACACTTCAGGTTCATTCAGAAAAAACAAGCCAGCTTGCAAATTCATTAGCAAAAGAGTATGAAAGTATTATTAAAGCATCTGCACATCATAATTTGACTCCAGATGAGTTAGAAGATTTGCATAAAAACATTACAGATAGCTTGATTCAGAAACTGCATAGGGAAAGTCCAATCTCGCTGAAGAACGTGAATGGGAAAATTCTACAGCAGGGAATAGAACGTGAGTTTCGTGCTGTTTATCAGCATATCGTCCAAAATCACATTGAACGACAGAAAGTTCATACTGAGAAGTATGCGCATTCTAGGAATCTAGCAATGACAGTTTATAAGGAAGGAATGGAAGAAAATTTGAGATGTGGATCGTTGTCACATAAAGAACTTGCAAATTCGCATGCAAAATTTGTGAAAAAATCCCTTCACAGGTTTTACGATGCTGCGGCTGGCTTACCACTTGCAAATGAATCTAAAGATATTCTTGAAGTCAGCTTTAATGAAGCTTTTAAAGAATACAAAAAGAGAAACAGACGCTCATTCCAAGAAGATGCGGAAGCACAAAAGGTATTATCAGAAATGCAACAACAATTTGTCAGTGAAATGGATAATTACAAGAGTAAAGATGATGTGGCGTATGCGCAACAAAAAATTATGGAAAAGTGTTCATCCGTCTTGGACAGAAAAATAAGGTCGGGAAATACAGAGGTAAAAATGAGCTGCTGGGAAATGCAAGAAGTTTTTACAAATACTTGTAATGTAATAGCAGAAAGTCTGGAGTTAAACAGCGAAAGAGATCGACTAAAATTATCAAAATTGCTTGGAGACTTGGACTAATTATCATGAAGAAATGACAATATCTGTAAAGAGCAACTCATATCCTAACGTAGGAGCAATTAACAAACTGCATAAAAAAGTAGTTGACAAGATCATAGACAGTTTAACAAGACGAGATTCAATCCAACTTTCGCCGGAACAGCGACAAAATTTGTTTGACTGCATGGAAGACAGCGTTACCAAGTACCGCATTGATTTCTCATTAAATTCATCTAATCAAATGGAAGATCCAGCAATAGGAATTGATCTGGGAACTACATACTGTTGCGTAACAGTAATTTGGAGGGATCAAAGAATGAAAATAATATCCAGTTCTGAAGGATCCGATACCACACCAAGTTACGTAGCATTTCATGAAGACGGAAGTCACGTCGTGGGCAAACTGCAAAAGACGCTGCTTATAGAATCCTGAGAGTACCATTTTTGACGCTAAGCGATGATTGGGCGACGTATAACTGATGCAAATCTAAGAAGAGATATTATGTTTTGGCCTTTTGAAATTAAAGATTGCAATGGAATCCCAAAAAATTGACATTCGGGTCAAATGATTCCACCTGAACAAATTTCTGCAATTTTGCTGGCTAATTTGAAGTCTCAAGCTGAGAGCAGTTGGGTATGCAAATTTCAAAAGCGGTTATACAGTCCCCGCATATTTCTCTGATGGCAGCGAGCAGCAACAAAAGACGCTGCGGAAATGGCTGGCCTGGAAGTGCTTACTATTTTGAATGAACCAACAGCTGCAGCAATTGCATATAAAATGGAACACTTTTCAGAAAAGCCGAAGAAAGTCTTAGTTTTTGACCTTGGGGGAGGTACGTTTGACGTGCAGTTTTACAAACAGCAGCAACTTCAATTGAAGTATTGTCAGTAGATGGAGATACGCATTTAGGAGGAGAAGACTTTGACAAAAATTTGATGGACGAATGCGTTCGCATATTCGAAGAAAAGCTGGTATTGATCTTTTTGAATATAAAGATTCTGATTCAAAACCCAAAAGAGAAAATGCAAGAAGAATGATTCGTCGGCTTCAAACTTACTGTGAAAAAGCAAAAAGTCAACTAAGCTCTGCCATGCATGCCACAATTTCTGTGGATGGCCTTGCTCAAGGTCATGATTTTCATGAAGTTTTCAGCCGAACGAAATTTGAAGAACTAAATAAGACCCTTTTCAGACAAACTATTGAAGTAGTTGATAAAGCTCTTGAAGGAGCTAAGCTGAAGAAAAAGGACATTGATGATATTTTGCTGGTGGGAGGATCAACGAGGATTCCAAAAATTAAAGAAATGCTATCAAAGCATTTCAATAATAAAACATTAAGCCATTCTGTCCATCCTGATATTGCCGTTGCATACGGGGCTGCGATCCAAGCAGCATTATTGAATGGTGGGGATACGGACGATTTACTTAAATTTGAAACTCGTGATGTCACACCAATGTCTTTGGGTATTTCTGCCTAGGGAAAAAGGTTAATCAGCTCATGGTGGTTATCCCTAAAAACACAAAAATTCCGCACAGGGCTACAGAGTCGTTTCGCACTTCGTTCAAGAATCAAGATTTCATGAGAATATCGGTTTATCAAGGGGATGATGCAATTGCAGCCAATAATAATCTATTGGGAACATTTGAATTGAGTGATATTCCTCCATCCAAGTCTGGAAAGGAATCGGTCGATGTGACAATGGAAATTGACAAGATGGGAATTTTACAAGTTACGGCAATGTGTAGAAGTACTCAAGAAACACAGTCTTTAATTGTGCAGTCAAACAAAGATCGACTATCGGAAGCAGAGAAGCAAAAAATTTCAAATTCCGTAAGTTTAAAAAATATTGGAGTGTTATAAATTTCCATTCTAGAATGCAAATTTAATTATATGTGTATTTTGTAATAATAGATAAGAAAGTCAAAAGTAACTCAGAAATACGACGGATTCCCTGACAACAAATCATCAGATGACGAATCCACTGGCGGTATATCTTCGGATGATGAACCAATCAAGAAACCTCAAAGCTTTAAAAACCAATCAGCAGGTACGATGTATCACTTTTCTTTTTTATAATTGTACAACCTCCGTAATGTATACAAGTTTCTTTAAAAGATAGGCAACTTAGTTATCATTTAATTTTTTGTGGACTAAACGGTTTTATATTCTGAAACGGTGTAACAATTATTAACAGTTTTCATTCCGAATTTCTTTGATTTTTAAGGATTGTCGGAATCATCTTCTGATTCGGAAACTGATGACTTAGAGGAATGGTAGAAGCAGAATTTAGGACGAACATTGGATTCAACAATATACGTTGTACAAAATGATATAAGCTAAGAAGAAAGCTATAACAAATGTTTGTGTTGTCTTTAAGAAACTTTAATGTAATCTCTTCGCATCAATGAAAACTAATAAATACTATCGATTCTTGGCAACGATGATAAATGCTGTGAATATATTGTAGTTTATGAGAATCCTCTATTGTAGTACCATGTTTGCAGAACTCAAGATAACCAAATAGTTTGCGTTCTTAGAATTTAATAAATATCAGTTATCAGATTGCTTTTTTATTATACTTCTGGAATAAAGTCGCGACACCAAAGAATTCCCCCAATAAGGGTATAGTAATATGTTTATATACATACCATTAAAGTTTCACATCAGAGGTAGCATGACACCTAATTCTTTGCAGAAAAATAAAGATAATAACATTTAAGTAAGGATTGCACGCATTGATTGTATTCGAAATTGCAAGTTTAAATTGTTTTTAAAATTCAAATATGATACCTTTCTCTCAATTTACACAATAAAAGAAAGTTTTCCCATGATAGAGTAGTTTTGTTTACGTGCCCTAAAGACATAAATCTATTGTACGTTCTACTTACGAAGCAATTTCTGCGACAGAAAATACTAGCCGCAATTCGATATTCTGGATATCCGGATTTGCTTTAATATTGCAAATTTCATATTTTTTACCACAGCTTCATAAATTTCGTTACATTTTCTACCTATAACAAGCCTTAAATGTAAAAAATAATGAACGTTATTTAAGTTTCGTACAACAATTATTTGCTTAAAAATATTTCTGCTCACTTTAATTTGCACCAAACAAGTACAGTACGCGTTGAGTGTGATGGCTTTCCCCATTCATAAATTGTTTCACACACAACTTTATCCCGATTTATCGGCTTCCCCAATCGTTTACTTCAAGTTTTGCATTGATGGCTGTCCACAATAGCTTTCATGGCTGTCCATATTCGCTATGGCTATCCTCATTCGCATTCAGCTGTCCACATTCGTTTCATGGTTGTCCTGATGGTCGTCCGCATTTGCTTCATTGCTGTCCACATTCGCTTTCAAAGCTGTCCTGACGCGGTGTCAGTAAAATGAATTTATATCATGTGAATCAGTCACGTTTCACGGCAAAGAGCTATGTACTGTCATTGAACCAAGTTGTGAGAGCAGAAAGGACAGGTCAAGAAGGCAGTATTTATTTTATCCTGCATGAGGCGCAATGCCGACCCACGTGTTTACCGAGTGCCATTCTCTTGACCAATGGACGTTATGGCTTACCGAAGCAAACAAAGAGAAATGCTTCTCCGTGATCGGTCGAGAGGAAAAATCGATTCAAAAACACTTCACTTGGCGCTGCGGTCAAATCTGGATCAAAGTCAAAAACGCGCTGGATGTACTGCCAGGATGGACATGGCCTTTCCTGTTGAAAGGCATGAAAGTTCACCTCGCAACACCATTTGTGTTCCAATTTAATTACTTTTTTAACCACAAAAGTCACTGGATTAGAAACTTTATACTACCTACCTAATTACACCTTCATTATTATTACATTTCATTATTTCATGTATTTCCATACAAAGATAGTTTAAAACTGAAAAGTCATATTAACTTGGCATCCTCCAAGTTCTCATTTATATGACAACATTAATTTCCGTCAAACCGGATTAAACCAAAATTAGCCACAAAATCAGTTACATAATTTTCATTGTCAATACCAAAATGTAGATCCAAATTCTTACTTAGCCGAGGGCTATAGACCAAGCAATTCATAAAATTAACTTTGCCCAAGTCAGTCAAAAATCCGTTTCAAATAAATGTTTCAAACTCTATCGATTGATTTACATGCCATTACAACCTGCTTTTTCCCTTAAACAAAGTCCAATCGATGATGTCCAAAGTCTGAAAATTGCATATCAACACCATGCCAATAATCTCATGTACTTTCTGATTATAGCTTTGCATTACGTGGAAAAAACTGGAAATTCCAATCTGATCTGTCAATAAGTTTACTTTACATTCACTTCTGTTTGCAGACGACAAGTTGAATAATCACCAGTTTATCACATTATCAACAGAACTATTGAACTTACAAGGAAAGGTCTTGAGGTCCGCTCAAAGATAAGCGTAACCATCAGTCCGTTTCTGGTGTAAAAAACTACGCTGAAAATGGTAGTGACAACCGTTTTTTGTAAAACTCACTTTTGGAATTACTACGAACGAAAAAGAGGCATCAGCAGTTATTAGAAGGTTAATAGACATGTCAAATTTCTTCATATACTTAAGCTTACATGAAAGACCAAATTTTTTCCGTTATAATAAGTAGAGTAATCGGGCAGTGTAAGTTGAGGTATATCTGCAATCGGCAGTAATACAGGAAACTACAATACTTTAAACAACACAATCCTACTAGGCTGGATGTTTATTTTTGTACTAAAAATTGGCAGATGTGTACTTTAAAACATTCGTCTCCTGATTTTTGATTGGTTATATTGAAATCAGAAAGGCACGGAAAATTCAAGGAAATTAATATCACCATTATTTTATGAAGCATCACGTAACTTTATGTGCTCCTCTTAAAAATGTCTGATATATCTTCAAAAATCTATTTAATTTATTATTATTACAATATTATTATAGCTATTTTAGAAAACTGGTTCTTTTAAATAATCTTGCTACACTTTGTTGCTTTTTGAACTGTTACGCCTGTTCCATTCTGTATTACTGCCACTATACCTTAACTTACAATAACCGATTACTCTACTTATTATTTATAACGGAAAAAATTTGGTCTTTCATTGTAAGTTTTAGTGTATGAAGAAATTTGACATGTCTATTAACCTTCTAATAACTGCTGATGCCTCTCATACCTGTTCGTGCAAAACCATCTATCTAGCACAAAAGTTTGGCCAGTTTTTCGTTCGTAGTAATTCCAAAAGTGAGTTTTACAAAAAACGGTTGTCACCATCATTTTCAGCGTAGTTTTTTACACCAGAGACGACTAATAGTTAGCGCTTTCTTGAGCGGCACCTCAAGACCTTTCCTTGTTAGTTCATTGATGAATGAATGTAAATTTCACACCTTTTAATTACCCTTCTCTCTGGAGATGCCCCGAAGGTAATTTTATTATATGGCTTTGGGTGAATTAAATATAATTCCATAACAGCTTATGCTTATTAATCGAGGATTGCGAGGAAAGGACAAAAAGCGAACATTATTTACACTAAACTTGTTCGGAATGCCAAGAATATTTCATCACGCCGTGCAACCAAAACAACTTGAGCTTATTGAGTTTTTTTTAAATTTTAGATTTCCAATAACACTTTTTCTGAGGCCGTACTCCTTTGTCGATGTTGGAGTAGTCACGTCAATGTTCTAGGTTGGCTCTTAAAACCATTCGAGTCAACGCCCTAAAAATTTAAAAAGTCTTCAATTGAAGCAATTGATGAATAACAATGCCAATTTAAATGATGAAAACTGTTTGCGGTCTTTACACCAATTTATTGAAAAGGAAGCAGTATCTTAAGCAACTAAAAATAAAAAAGCCAAAAATATTTGGTCACTAAAAAGACATTTTGTCCACTATTTTTAGACGAATTGAGCCTCAGGAGAATGCGATTTATTAACAAGATATGCACCAATTAAACGACATTCTCGCCTATTTTTGTAAATATTTCACTGCTCTTAACAACCCATAAAAAGAGCTGCTAGGTTAGCTACGGGGAGTGAGGTGAACTCCAGAGGCTTAAGGTGTGTAGCCAAGTAGTAAAAATTGAATAAAATGTGGCCGATCATAATATTTTAATATTTTTTGTCTAGGATAATACTACCAAATTAAGGAACTTTGGGGCCTTTTAGTAGAAGTGAAGTATTTACATAAATAAGTGTAAATCTCCTTCAATTAGTGGACATCATTTTCTTAAAACGTGACACGATCTTCTAAAGCCAAGCTCGCCTTAAAAGAGTGGGTAAAGTGTCTTTTTAATGGCGCATTAAATGCGTCCAATGAAAAGAAAAACGTAAAAAAGCAATTATCGACTTACGACTTGTAAAATCGTCTTCTTCTGTATACGATGAAACATTCATTCATGGCACCGTTGTCCGCAAATACATGCCATCTAGCATCCGATATATGATTTAAACGGAATCTAATCCAATATTTTATTAATATGTTAAGGAGTAGTGTTTATGAAAATGTGACAAGAATACCTTTGTTTCGCTGAGATTCGTGTAATAGGATTTTGTCAATGCAGTTGACTTAAGTGATTAGTACGTGCTGCAGAAAATGTACTGGTGCATAATTTGGTCAACCAACAGTACATCCCGCGCAACCTATTGGTAATTCTTCAACCTAATACAATGCGGCGTAAATAACAATACACTTCTTTGATGAATGTCAGAAAGTTACGTGTGCATAAACGTCTATGCAATACCGACGAAAAATTGCTGAAAATAAAACTTG
>LJIJ01004546.1:0-14448 GCA_001718145.1 Orchesella cincta
ATAAATTGCAAATATTTTGTTTTCTGCAGAATCGAGCTTTTTCCATCGTTTCAAAACCCTCTTAAACTTTGGGATTAATATTGTTTCCAATGTGAAACTCTTTTGGAGAGCACCCCAAATTCCTCAAAAGAGCAAGTACCCAAGAATTCAGAAAACTGGCATCCTTCTGGCAATTCACGGATGTCGCCGAGGTGGAACCGACTGATATTGGTTGTAAATGCCACTGAATTTGGCAATGGTTGGATTCCGTGAAAATGCACTTGGGGTTAGGCAAATGCCACTTTGCACCTTGCCTTCTGTAAATTGCAGGTTCGAATGGAGAGGGAGGAGGACCGAACAGTAAACGTATTTAAGCTACAGTCTGAAGCATTTAAATCTCTCCATTCGTTTTCATCGAGATGTGTACAGACGTAGCTTCAACTTCTCAAACCGCTTTAATTGAGCTGAAGGCCGTGATAATGATGCGGAGCCAAGTAATGAGATTCTCCGGGAGACTGCGGCTTGAGATCAGTGCCTCGAAGTGTAGGCCCCCTGGGCTCAGTACGGCTAACCCCACCTGGAGGAGATTAGGGACGGAGGATTAGCTGATGTAATCTGTTGGGGATGGCTTCTATCGTCCAGCCTAGGTTTCTTCAAGATCGGGTTCGCGTGGGTACCAGGGATAAAGCTTGTCGCTTCTTGAAGCGACCCTCCCTTGATATTTTGATCTTTTAGGACTAAGGCATAATCTTTGGAGGGGTGCCTAATGTCGTCAGTTAGCGCAGCGTGGTGGAAGTGGCGTCCAATGACGCAGAAAAAGGTTCCTTCCTTCGTGAGGCGTCCGATATGCGTCGTAAATGCATTGATTTGAAATGGTTGATAGGAAAGAAAATGCACTTTGGTAAAAAATGCACTTTTGGTGAAGAGGAGGAGACACCAAGTTCAAACGTTTTTAGGCTGCTGTTTGATATTTTCAAATGCTTTGTAATGATGCCAGGTTGTTAGTTATTGAAGTAAGTTGATTAAAATTCAACGGCTAAAAACTATAAATAAAGTTAAAGTAATAAAATAACTTATCTGTAAAATCCTACTTTCTTCAGTTTAGGAGCCTCCTAATAGGAGGGTTGAAAGCAGGAGAACTCGGAGCCATAATCCATCGTGAGGTGGAGGGCAGCTAGAAGGCGACACAGACGAGGAAGAAGAATCCCAGGATCCACCATCCGGAAGTTGGCGTGCTGCAAATGAATTAAAACCATTATTTTTCAAAAGAATACACAATTATCCTGAATTATTTAGAAGTTCAAAGCTTACCGGAGCATCCCCGTGAAAGAGGCGCATGACGGGAGACGGAAGGTAGCTTCTCGGCGGTTGTAAATCCAGCTCTCACACCGGCGGATGTGCACCTCCATTCCAAGCGTGAACATCAGCTGAAACTGCGAGAAAGGCGATGTAGACGGCGAGACTTGTGGCAGTTGAGAATTCCGCTCGGGATGCACATGGAGCTCATGATGACGACGTTGGCGACCGGCAAACTCCAGCCAGCCCAGTCCCCCAGTGGAGGTTTATCTGAATCATCCTTATTTCCAGGTCGTACGCTCGGAAAGCACCTAGCAAGAGGTGGAGAATGAAGATTCCACTTCGTCACATGTTTTCTAAGGCTGCGTCGGTAAACTTCAATAACATCGTCGTTTTCCATCTCCAGCTGAAAATACAATAATGCATTTCAATTAGTAAAAATGTCAGATAACAACAATGTGCTCTGAATGGAGTGAAATTTGGTTAACTGTTCACAAACTGGACCACCTGACATCTTCAAAGTTTTTGTCAGGTTGTGAATATTTTTAGTGCATTTTTCTACAAATTAAAGCTTCCTGATGGTTTAGGTTTGGCTTTAAAACAGATTGGGAAATTTGGTTTGGTTTAAACAACTTTTTCGGTGGTCCAGTTTCGTTAAACTCTAACCGATAAATTAGTAGTAATGTTTGTTTAACTAACCTGCTTCGGGTTTCATCGTCGTGGATGCGACGGCCATCAAAGAGAAATCTTAATGAGCTCACTGGAGCTCCTAAAATTAAATTAAAATATACATTTATTATCACAGAAGTTAACAGATTTGTACATGATGTCATCCAATGAATACAAGAACATCGATAACAGATTGAAACTCATATATATTTCATAATTCATTACTCACAGTCACCACTCTCTCGCTGTAACTTTTTTTGAGCTTTCCCATCTGCGTGCTCATCTTAACCCGAAAATGAAATTTCGTTGGTGTCCTGTCCAATACTTTAATTTGATGTAGTCCGAGCTACCATCCCTGCGTCCTATTTTCCTATTTAGAAGAAAAGCAAAATTTAATAAACATCTGACTTCAAAGCAGTTGGGCTTCGTCCAATTAGTTAGATCCTTTATAGCTTCAACCAACGAAAAGCACTCCACAACTTCACCATGAGCTGATCTGATTAGATATTAGAATACCTAGCTGTTTCGATTTCGAGGAAACAAAAGTAAACAGATGACTTTCGAACCATTATCCGGCTTACCGCTTGCACTCCTTAATCAAAAATACAAATAAACATACCTGATTGTATTCATCAGCCATCTTGCTTCTAACTCCTCTTCAATTAAAAATTACAGTTGATAGAATTCAAACTAACGATTCCAATGACACTATTATACTTGTTCAGCAGTCGAGATCACTAACTGAACGGAGCGGAAAGAAGCTTCAGAAGAACGACGGACAAGAACACACAAAAGCTCGTTCTAATGTTACAGTAATCATACCAGTCTCAAATGTTGAATGATATGCAAGTTCGTAATTTCGGATACATCTTCTGTTATGCATTGCCCATTAGTTTCGTATTTACCTCAAGAAAAAACAAGGAATTGAACAGCCACACTCACCCAATGAGAATTCTGGGTATACGAGCGCAGCATAAAGAACTGTGAGTTTATCATGCTTGCATCAACCGCATTTTACCGCGCCCCATTACGCATTTTCGCTGTTTAAAACGGTGCTGTACTCTGCATTTATAATATCCTTCCATTCATGACGTTTTCCACTTCCAATCCAATCCACATCTTGTTTTTTTGTTGTCCGGCTTTGTTGTGTTATGCTATGATCAACTAAGAGTCTAAAGGTCTGTTCGCATTATATCTCTCATAGTTGATGTTGATAAGCTGAGTACAAAGCTCTAAAATACATGAATGATGTCCATTGTTTGGAGGCAAGAGTTATTATGGTTCATTGGGTCGGTCTGGAATTTCTTTTTCTTTCGTGACTTTCTTATTGTACGGTATGTTTCCATATGGGACAAGCTAGGTCGCGGGATGAAAAGCGGCGTGCGAAATTTTACTAGCATGCACCACCTGCTTACGCCGTCGCGAACCTATTCCAGTAATGCTTTTCGTACAGCAGCGGGCCGATTGTGGGTGACCACCCGAGTATAATACATGAATGGGTGATGAATTATCCCTCAAATTCGAAACTTGTGGTGAAGGAATAGACCTCCCAACTTGCCCATGTTGGGAATGATAATATATGCGAGATAAGACTGAATCACGCCGTAAAAAACTGACTAATACACGTGGGCCAAAGTTTGAAGCTTCGTGGGATTTAATGACTCATCGAGTAATATCGTTCGCCAATGCTAAAGATAACTTATGTTGGAATGGAAGGAGGATTTGGGAAATATTGTAATCTGTTGGTGAGAAGGGGGCTTCAAGAAACGACCAGCTCGTCTTGAGTACCTTCCGGATCCCATCTGCAAGAAACCGCCGGTAGCCTCTCACCAACAGATTACAATATTTCAACACAATCCTCCTTCCATTCCAACATAAGTTATCTTTAGCATTGGCGAACGATATTACTCGATGAGTCATTAAATCCACACGAAGCTTCAAACTTTGCCACGTGTATTAGTCAGTTTTTTACGCGTGATTCAGTCTTATCCTCGGCATATATTATCATTCCCAACATGGGCAAGTTCGGAGGTCTATCCTTCACCACAAGTTCGAATTGAGGGATAATTCATCAACCCATTCATGGTATTATACTCGGGTGGTCACCCACAATCGGCCCGCTGCTGTACGAAAAGCATTACTGGAATAGGTTCGCGACGGCGTAGCAGGTGGGTGGCATGCTAGTAAAATTTCGCAACGCCTTTTCATCCCGCGACCTAGCTTGTCCCATATGGAAACATACCGTACAATAAGAAAGTCACGAAAGAAAAAGAATTCCAGACGACACCAATGAACCATAATAACTCTTTGCCCTCAAACAATGGACATCATTCATTATTTTAGAGCTTTGGTACTTCAGCTTATCAACATCAACTATGAGAGGTACCTCGTATAATGCGAACAGACTCTTTAGTTGATGCATAGCACGAACACAACAAAGCCGGACAACAAAAAACATGATGTGGATTGGATTGGAAGTGGAAAACGTCATGAATGGAAGGATGTTATAAACGCAGAGTACAGCACCTTTTTAACAGCGAAAATGCGTAATGGGGCGCGGTAAAATGCGGTTGATGCAAGCATGATAAACTCACAGTTCTTTATGCTGCTGCTCGTATACCCAGAATTTTCTCATTGGTGAGTGTGGCTGTTCAATTCCTTGTTTTTTTCTTGAGGTAAATACGAAACTAATGGGCATATGCATAACAGAAAGATATATCCGAAATTACGAACTTGCATTTCATTCTACATTTGAGACTGTGTATGCTTACTGTAACATTAGAACGAGCTTTTGTGTGTTCTTGTCCGTCGTTCTTCTGAAGCTTCTTTCCACTCCGTCAGTTAGTGATCTCGACTGCTGAAGAAGTATAATAGTGTCATTGGAATCGTTAGTTTGATTCTAATCAACTGTAATTTTAATTGAAGAGGAGTTAGGAGCAAGATGGCTGATGCAAACAATCAGGTATGTTGTTATTTGTATTTTTGATTAAGGAGTGCAAGCGGTAAGCCGGATAATGGTTCGAAAGTCATCTGTTTACTTTTGTTTCCTCGAAATCGAAACAGCTAGGTATTCTAATATCTAATCAGATCAGGCTCATGGTGGAAGTTGTGGAGTGCTTTCGTTGGTTGAAGCTATAAAGGATCTAACTAATTGGACGAAGCTCAACTGCTTTGAAGTCAGATGTTTATTAATTTTGCTTTTCTTCTAAATAGGAAAATGAGGACGCAGGGGATGGTAGCTCGGACTACATCAAATTAAAAGTAGTGGGACAGGACACCAACGAAATTCATTTTCGGTTAAGATGAGCACGCAGATGGGAAAACTCAAAAAAAGTTACAGCGAGAGTGGTGGTGAGTAATGAATTAATGAAATATATATGAGTTTCAATCTGTTATCGATGTTCTTGTATTCATTGATGACTATTCATGTACAAATCTGTTAACTTCTGTGATAATAAATGTATATTTTAATTAATTTTTAGGGAGCTCCAGTGAGCTCATTAAGATTTCTCTTTGATGGCCGTCGCATCCACGACGATGAAACCCCGAAGCAGGTTAGTTAAACAAACATTACTACTAATTTATCGGTTAGAGTTAACGAAACTGGACCACCGAAAAAGTTGTTTAAACCAAACCAAATTTCCCAATCTGTTTTAAAGCCAAACCTAAACCATCAGGAAGCTTTAATTTGTAGAAAAATGCACTAAAAATATTCACAACCTGACAAAAACTTTGAAGATGTCAGGTGGTCCAGTTTTGTGAACAGTTAACCAAATTTCACTCCAGTCAGAGCACATTGTTGTTATCTGACATTTTTACTAATTGAAATGCATTATTGTATTTTCAGCTGGAGATGGAAAACGACGATGTTATTGAAGTTTACCGACGCAGCCTTAGAAAACATGTGACGAAGTGGAATCTTCATTCTCCACCTCTTGCTAGGTGCTTTCCGAGCGTACGACATGGAAATAAGGATGATTCAGATAAACCTCCACTGGGGACTGGGCTGGCTGGAGTATGCGGTCGCCAACGTCGTCATCATGAGCTCCATGTGCATCCCGAGCGGAATTCTCAACTGCACAAGTCTCGCCGTCTACATCGCCTTTCTCGCAGTTCAGCTGATGTTCACGCTGGGAATGGAGGTGCACATCCGCCGGGTGGATGATGAGCTGGATTTACAACCGCCGAGAAGCTACCTTCCGTCTCCCGTCATGCGCCTCTTTCACAGGGATGCTCCGGTAAGCTTTGAACTTCTAAATAATTCAGGATAATTGTGTATTCTTTTGGAAAAATAATGGTTTTAATTCATTTGCAGCACGCCAACTTCCGGATGTGGATCCTGGGATTCTTCTTCCTCGTCTGTGTCGCCTTCTATGCTGCCCTCCACCTCACGATGGATTATGGCTCCGAGTTCTCCTGCTTTCAACCCTCCTATTAGGAGGCTCCTAAACTGAAGAAAAGTAGGGATTTTACAGATAAGTTTATTTATTTACTTAACTTTATTTATAGTTTTAGCCGTTGAATTTTTAATCAACTCACTTCAATAACTAACAACCTGGCATCATTACAAAAGCATTTGAAAATATCAAACAGCAGCCTAAAAACGTTTGAACTTGGTTCTCCTCCTCTCACCAAAAGTGCATTTTTTACCCAAGTGCATTTTCTTCCTATCAACCATTTCAAATCAAGTGCATTTACGACGCATCATCGACGCCTCACGAAGGAAGGAACCTTTTTCTGCGTCATTGGACGCCACTTCCACCACGCTGCGCTAACTGACGACATTAGGCACCCCTCCAAAGATATGCTTAGTCCTAAAAGATCAAATATCAAAGTGGAGGGTCGCTTCAAGAAGCGACAAGCTTATCCTGAGTACCAACCGAATCCCATCTTGAAGAAACCAGCTGGACGATAACCTATCCCCAACAGATTACAATCAGCAATCCTCCTTCCCTAATCTCCTCCAGGTGGTGGTTAGCCCGTGACTGAAGTCCCAGGGGCCTACACTTCGAGCACGATCTCAAAGCAGTCCCCGGAGAACTCATACTGCCTCCGCATATTATCCACGCGCTTCAGCTCAATAAAGCGGTTGAGAAGTTGAAGCTACGTCGTACACATCTCGAGAAAACGAATGGAGAATTTTAAATCTATCAGACTGTAGCTTAAAACGTTTTTACTCGGTCCTCCTCCTCCCATCGAAACTGCATTTACAAAGCAAGGGCAGAAGTGCATTTGCCTACCCAAGTGCATTTTCACCGATCAACCATTCCAAATCAAGTGCATTTACACCATACAGTCGGTTCCACCTCGGCGACTCCGTGATTGCTCAGGAAGGATCCAGTTTCTAAATTCTTGGGTACTTGCTCTTTCTGAGGATTTGGGGTGCTCTCCAAAAGAGTTTCACATTGGAAACCATATTAATCCCAAAGTTTAAGAGGGTTTAAACTGTGGAAAAACCTCGATTCTGCAGAAAAACAAAAATATTTGCAATTATTGCTATGAAATCTGTGTAATATACTTTTATCTGAAGCTCTGCCTATTATCAACTATCGATATTTTTCTTTTATGAATAATATATAAATGTGAATATGTATGTAAATGGTAAATGTACTCGGCTGATAGTCAGCAAGGTGTAAAAACTTATCGAAAATACTTGCTATCTAAATAAATTCCGCTACTACTTTTATTTATAATATATATTCGTTGAAAATTATGATTTTTTAGTTTTAAACACTGAATATTTAATCAATTTACTTTAACAAAACGCAGCACAGCATCGTCATTGCAAAAGCATCTCAAAGAGGAGTCTAAAAGCGTTTCTTCCTCCACCACCAAAAGTGCATTTTTACCCAAGTGCATTTACTTTCTATAAACAAAAACCATTTCAAATCAAGTGCATTTATGACCCGTCAAAAAGACCGTAGCAATTAGGGACAACGCTAACCGATGCTAACTGGGCAAGAAAGAATGGCAACCCAAATCAAAAGTCAAACTGAAGGGGGCTTCAAGAAACGACCAGCTCGTCTTGAGTACCTTCCGGATCCCATCTGCAAGAAAACCGCCGGTAGCCTCTCACCAACAGATTACAATATTTCAACAATCCTCCTTCCATTCCAACATAAGTTATCTTTAGCATTGGCGAACGATATTACTCGATGAGTCATTAAATCCCACGAAGCTTCAAACTTTGCCCACGTGTATTAGTCAGTTTTTTACGCGTGATTCAGTCTTATCCTCGGCATATATTATCATTCCCAACATGGGCAAGTTCGGAGGTCTATCCTTCACCACAAGTTCGAATTGAGGGATAATTCATCAACCCCATTCATGGTATTATACTCGGGTGGTCACCCACAATCGGCCCCGCTGCTGTACGAAAAGCATTACTGGAATAGGTTCGCGACGGCGTAGCAGGTGGGTGGCATGCTAGTAAAATTTCGCAACGCCTTTTCATCCCGCGACCTAGCTTGTCCCATATGGAAACATACCGTACAATAAGAAAGTCACGAAAGAAAAAGAAATTCCAGACCGACACCAATGAACCATAATAACTCTTTGCCCTCAAACAATGGACATCATTCATTATTTTAGAGCTTTGGTACTTCAGCTTATCAACATCAACTATGAGAGATATAATGCGAACAGACTCTTTAGTTGATGCATAGCACCACGAACACAACAAAGCCGGACAACAAAAAACATGATGTGGATTGGGTTGTAAGTGGAAAACGTCATGAATGGAAGGATATTATAAATGCAGAGTACAGCACCTTTTAAACAGCGAAAATGCGTAATGGGCGCGGTAAAAATGCGGTTGATGCAAGCATGATAAACTCACAGTTCTTTATGCTGCTGCTCGTATACCCAGAATTTTCTCATTGGTGAGTGTGGCTGTTCAATTCCTTGTTTTTTCTTGAGGTAAATACGAAACTAATGGGCATATGCATAACAGAAAGATGTATCCGAAATTACGAACTTGCATATCATTCAACATTTGAGACTGTGTATGATTACTGTAACATTAGAACGAGCTTTTGTGTGTTCTTGTCCGTCGTTCTTCTGAAGCTTCTTTCCGCTCCGTCCAGTTAGTGATCTCGACTGCTGAACAAGTATAATAGTGTCATTGGAATCGTTAGTTTGATTCTATCAACTGTAATTTTTAATTGAAGAGGAGTTAGGAGCAAGATGGCTGATGCAAACAATCAGGTATGTTGTTATTTGTATTTTTTGATTAAGGAGTGCAAGCGGTAAGCCGGATAATGGTTCGAAAGTCATCTGTTTACTTTTGTTTCCTCGAAATCGAAACAGCTAGGTATTCTAATATCTAATCAGATCAGGCTCATGGTGGAAGTTGTGGAGTGCTTTCGTTGGTTGAAGCTATAAAGGATCTAACTAATTGGACGAAGCCCAACTGCTTTGAAGTCAGATGTTTATTAAATTTTGCTTTTCTTCTAAATAGGAAAATGAGGACGCAGGGGATGGTAGCTCGGACTACATCAAATTAAAAGTATTGGGACAGGACACCAACGAAATTCATTTTCGGGTTAAGATGAGCACGCAGATGGGAAAGCTCAAAAAAAGTTACAGCGAGAGAGTGGTGACTTGGTGAGTAATGAATTAATGAAATATATATGAGTTTCAATCTGTTATCGATGTTCTTGTATTCATTGATGACTATTCATGTACAAATCTGTTAACTTCTGTGATAATAAATGTATATTTTAATTAATTTTTAGGGAGCTCCAGTGAGCTCATTAAGATTTCTCTTTGATGGCCGTCGCATCACGACGATGAAACCCCGAAGTTAACTCAACCGATAAATTTAGTAGTAATGTTTTGGTTTAACTAACTGCTTCGGGGTTTCATCGTTCTGTGGATGCGACGGCCATCAAAGAGAAATCTTAATGAGCTCACTGCGGACGCCTCACCCCTACAAAATTTAACATAAACATGATACATTTTTACTTATCACAAGAAAGGTTAACCAGATTTTGCTACCATGGCACACTTTAGTCATCCAATGCAATACAAAACATCGATAACAGATTTGAAACTGCTTATATTTCATTGAACTTCATTACATCACCAAGTCACACTTCTCGCTGTAAATTTTTTTGAGCTTTCCCACTCCCTGTCGTGCTCATCTTCACCCGAAAATGAATTTCGTTTGGTGTCCTGTTCCCAATACTTTTAATATTGGATGTAGGCCGAGCTACCATCCCTTCGTTCTCTCATTTCCTATTTAGAAGAAAAGCAAAATTTCCAAAAACATCTACTTCAAAGCAGTTGGCTTTCGTCCAATTAGTTAGATCCTTATAGCTTCACACCAACGAAAGCACTCAACAACTTCCACCATTGAGCCCCGGTGGATCTGGATTAGATATTAGAATACCTAGCTGTTTTCGATTTCCGAGGAACAAAGAAGAACGATGCACTTCTCGAACCATTATCCGGCCTGTACCGCTCTGCACTCCTTAATCAAAAAATACAAAAACAACATACCTGAGTTGGTTCTGCATCAGCCCATCTTGCTCCTAATCCTCTTCAAATTAAAAATTTACAGGTTGATAGGAAATCCAAATCAAACGGATTCCAATGACCACTATTATTACTTGATTCAGCAGTCGGAGCATCACTAACTGGACGGAGCGGGACAAGGAAGCTTTCAAGAAGAACGGACGACAAGTAACACACAAAAGAAGCTCGTTCTAATGTAGCAGTAATCATACACAGTCTCAAATGGTTAATGGATATGCAAGGCTTCGCTAATTTCGGCATACATCGTTGCTATCTGTTTATGCATATGCCCATTAGTTTTTGCGTATTTACCTCAGAAAAAACAAGGAATTGAACCCAGCCACACCTTCACCAATGAGACAAAATTTGGGACGTATACCGAAGCAGCCGAGCATAAAGAACTGCGTGGAGTTGCTTATCATTGCTTGGCACAACCTCACTTTTACCGCCGCCCATTACGGGCATTTTCGCTGGGTTTAAAAAGGGGCTGTACTCTGGCACTTTACTAATATCCTTCCATTCCATGACGTTTTCCACTTACAACCCAATCCACATTCATGTTTTTTGTTGGTCCGCGTTTGTTGTGTTTCCGTGCTATGCATCAACTAAAGGTCTGTTCGCATTATACCTCTCATTAGTTGATTGTTGATAAGCTGGAAGTGACCAAAGCTCTAAAATAATCGAATGATCACGGTCCATTGTTTGAGGGCAAAAGAGTATTATGGTTTCATTTGCGTTGTCGTCTGGGAATTTCTTTTTTTCGTGACTTTCTTATTGTTACGGTATGCTTTCATTATGGGACAAGCTACGGGGTCGCGCGGATGAACAAGGCGTTGGCGAAAATCTATTACTAGCATGCCACCCACCTGCCTACGCCGCGTCGGCGAACCTATTCCAGTTAATGGCTTTTCGTACAGCAGCGGGGCCGATTGTGGGGGACCACGGCCGATATAATTACCATGGAATGGGGTTGGAAATGAATTATCCCTCAAAATTCGAACTTGTGTGTGAAGGATAGACCTCCGAACTTGCCCCATGTTTCGAATGATAATATATTGCCGAGGATAAGGATGAATCCACGCGTAAAAAACTGACTAAAACAACGTGGGCAAAGTTTGAAGGCTTCGTAGTGAATTTAATGGACTCATCGGAGTAGTAAATATCGTTCGCCAATGCTAAAGATAACTTATGTTGGAGATGGAGAGGGGCAGGTTTGTTGAAAATATTGTAATCTCGTTTGGGTGATCGCTACCCGTTTTCTTGCAGGATGGGATCCGGAAGGATACTCAAGACAGCTCGGTCGTTTCTGAAGCCCCCTTCAGTTTGACTTTTGATTTTGGGTTGCCATTCTTCTTGCCCAGTTAGCATCCCGGTTAGCGTGTCCCTAATTGCTACGGTCTTTTTGACGGGTCATAAATGCACTTTGATTTGAAAATGGTTTTTTTGTTTATAAGAAAGCTAAATGCCACTTGGGTTATAAAAGTGCACTTTTGGCTAGGCTGGAGCGAAGAAACGCTTTTAGACTCCTCTTTCGAGGATGCTTTGTGCAATGACGATTTGCCTGCCTGCGTATTTGTTAAAGTAAAATTGATTAAATATTTCAGTGTTTAAAAACCTAAAAAAATCATAATTTTAACGAAATATATTATAAAATAAGAAGTTAGTAGCGAAATTTTATTTAGATAGCCAAGTATTTTCGATCAAGTTTTTACACCTTGCTGACTACAGCCGAGTTACATTTACCATTTATCATACTATTCACATTCATATTATTATCATTCATTAAGAAAAATAATCGATTAGTTGATAATAGCGCAGAGGCTTCAGGATGAAAAGTATATTACACAGATGTCATAGCAATAATTGCAAATATTTTTGTCTTTTCTGCAGAATCCGTAGGTTTTTTCACAGTTTTAAAACCCTCTTAAAACTTTGGCGGATTAATCACTGTTTCCAAGTGGTAAAACTCTTTTGAGAGCACCCCAAATCCTCAGAAACGCACGCAAGACCCAGCACTTCTAGAAAACTGATCTTCCTCACTCCTGAAGCATCACGGAGTCGCCGAGGGTGGAACCGACTTATAGGTGTAAATGCACTTGATTTGGACATGTTTGATCGGTGAAAATCCACTTTGGGTACGAGCAAATGCACTTCTGGCCCTTGCCTTTGTAAATGCAGTTTCGACTGCGGAGGACGAGGACCGAGTAAAAACGTTTTAAGCTAGCAGTGTCGACTAGGATTTACCATTCTCCATTCGTTTTACCTCGAGATGTGTACTACGACGCTAGACTTCAACTTCTCAACCGTTTTATTGGAGGGCTGAAAGCCGCCGTGATAATATGCGAGCCAGTATGAGGTTCTCCGGGGACTGCTTTTTGAGATCGTGCTCGAAGTGTAGGCCCCTGGGGACTTCAGTCAACGGGCTAACCGACCACCGGAGGAGATTATGGGGAAGGAGGATTGCTGATTGTAGATCTGTGGGGATAGGTTTATGTCCAGCTCGGTTTCTTCAAGAATGGGGAATTCGGTTGGGTACTCAGGATAAGCTTGTCGCTTCTTTGGAAGCGGACCCTCCACTTAGATATTTGATCTTTTAGACTAAGCATATCTTTGGAGGGGGTGGCCTAATGGTCGTCAGTTTTAGCGCAGCGTGGCTGGGATAGTGGCGGTTCCAATGACGGCAGAAAAGGTCCTCCTTCGTGGAGGCGTCGATGATGGCGTCGTAAATGCACTTGATTTGAAAATTCGGTTGAATAGGGAAGAAAAATGACTTTGGGGGTAAAAAATGCACTTTGCGTGGGACGGGAGGAGGGAGAACCAAGTTCAAAACGTTTTAGGCTTGCTGTTTTGCATATTTTCAAATGCTATTTGTAATGATGCCAGGTTGTCTGTTATTGGGAAGTGAGTTGATTTTAAAAAATTCAAACGGCTAAACTATAAATAAGGTTAAGGGTAAATAAAATTAAACTTTTAAATCTAGTAAAATCCCTACTTATTCTTCAGTTTTAGGAGCCTCCTTAATAGGGAGGGGTTGAAAGCAAGGAGAAAACTTCGGAGCCATAATCCATCGGGTGAAGTGGAGCAGGCAAGAAGGCGACACAGACGAGGGAGAAGGAATCCCAGGATCCACACTCCGGAAGTTGGCGGTGCTGCAAATTGGAATTAAAACATTATTTTTCCAAAAAGAAATACACAATTATTCCTGAATTATTTAGAAGTTCAAAGGGGCTTACCGGAGGCATTCCCTTGGAAAGAGGCGGGCATGACGGTTAGACGGGGAAGGTAGCTTCTCGGCGGGTTATGTAAATCCAAGGCTCATCATCCACCCGGCGGGATGTGCACCTCCCATTCCCAGCGTGAAAACATCAGCTGAAACTGCGGAGAAAGGGCGATGTTAGACGGCGGAGACTTGTGCAGGTTGGAGGAATTCCCTCGGATGCACATGGGGAGCTTCGATGATGACGACGTTGGCGACCGCATACTCCAGCCAGCCAGTCCCCACGTGGAGGTTTATCTGAATCATCCTTATTTCCACTGTCGGTACCTCGAAAGCACCCTAGCAAGGGGAGGTTGAGGAATGAAGATTTCCACTTCGTCACATGTTTTTTTCTTAAGGCTGCCGTCGGTAAAACTTCAATAAACATCGTCGTTTTTCCATTCTCCAGCTTGAAAATACCAATAATTGCATTTCAATTAGTAAAAATGTCAGATAACAAACAATGTGCTCTGGAAATGGAGGTGAAATTTGAGTTAACTGTTTCACAAAACTGGACCACCTGACCATCTTCAAAAGGTTTTTGTCAGGTTGTGAATATTTTTAGTGGGCATTTTTCTACAAATTAAAGCTTCCTGGATGGTTTAGGTTTGGCTTTTAAAACAGATTGGGGAAATTTGTTTTGGTTTAAACAACTTTTTCGGTGGTCCAGTTTCGTATCAAACTCTAATTCCGATAACATTAGTAGCAATGTTTTGTTTAACTAACCTTGC
>LJIJ01004547.1:0-14447 GCA_001718145.1 Orchesella cincta
CTGATTGTTCCGAACCATGGTAGAATGATTCTTCCTTTTTGAGATTGAGTATTTTGTGATTGGGATACTTGTTGTTGTACTCGATCTTTCATTTTCTTAAGACTCTTGTGAAACATGAAATGGGTAACCGTTGGCTGAGAATGTTGAACGGATGTGTTTGAGTTCTTTATCTAGGTTGTATTGTCGCTTAATTTAATGCTCTGTATATTAAGCTATCTACTGCTGACATTTTGTGACAGAATGGATGTGATGACTTGAAATGTAGATACTTATCCGAATGTGTTGGTTTCCTGTATACTTGATGTCCTAGAGTTCCATCGCCCTTGTTTGTTACAAGAACATCCAAGAATGGGAGAGCGTTGTTCTTTTCCATTTCTGTTGTAAATTTTATTTTTGGGTGGATATTATTGAGTTTTTCTGTGACTACATCAAGCTTGCGGGGATTTATGTGAGAATAGCTGTCATCTACGTATCTGTAGTAATTTTTGAGTTCCTCGATTTTGGAAATGTGATGAATTTCAATATGTTGCATGAAGATTTCTGCAAGTATTGGGGATATGGTGAGCCCATTGCTGTTCCATCTTTTTGTTGGTAAAAACTTGTTGCGAAATTGGAAATATGTTTCATTCATGCAAAGTGTGAGTAGCTCAATGATGTCATCTTCTGTTAATTTAGTTAGAGCTTTCCATTCTGTTTTTGTATTTAGTAGATTTTTTATGATGTCGATTGTTTCTTGTACTGGAACTTGAGTGAATAAACTGACGATGTCAAATGAGACTTGAATATCTTGTCGTGAAATGAACATGTCTTGAAGTTTGTCGACGAATTCATATGAGTTTTTGAATGGTGTAAGGATGATCTTTAAGTTAAACTTTGTAGAATTGGTTTAAGGTACTTTGCAACTCTGTTTCTCTTTCTGAAAGAAAATAGATTGGCTAAAATGGCCTAAAAATTCAATACGCCTACATATTTACACCAACTTAAAATTTACTTTTACACTTCACTTTTAAACTTTCTGGACACCTGCATCGAATATCTCATAACTGCTCAGTTTAAAAAGTTGGGTAAAGTTGTTTTACAAATCCATACAAGTGTTAGCTTGTGTAAAAAAGAATTAAAATACGACCTTGCCTGGGCTTGTGTTATCTGCAGATGCCGTTAGTCGAAATAGTAAAGCGAAAATTTAAATGTAAACAACGCAGGTGATGACTGTTAATTATTAGAAAATACGAAAGGAGTAAAGTTGATTTTGCCCGATGTATACTGGGACTACTTTCAAATAGTCGTATCGTAGTACCTTTCAATTTTCATAGACAATTCACGTACGTTTCTTATTGATATTCATAACACATTGGATGTTAAATAAACTTGCCATTTTTAACTGAATGTCGCTATTCTAGAATTTGCCTTTCCAATCGTGTTCATCCATTTCATGTTGTTTTATTGTCCTAATACATACTGAAGGTTGACGTACGTGCCGAGAAAATTGATCTTATTCTCCTTAGTTAACGCATCAATCTGTAAATTAACAATGAACATCAGAATTTCATCTCTTATTTGACAACAATGAAGCACTCGCATATGACAAGGTCCTCCCCAATACGGAAAGCCATATCACAAAAAATCAATTTCTTTTAAGGTAAAATACTTTTGTGCTAAGTAAGCCAGTAGTTTGAATTTATGCATTATTTGAGCTTCCATTTGAAAACTTGTTCTGCTCAACTTTGACATCTCTTAATGATTGATTAAATTAATTAAGAAATGATAACTGCAAAAGATCAACGATTCCAAATGCTCATTGTTGTCCTAACCTAGTATTCCTTTGAGACATCCCATCCCATTTCATAAACAATCCCAGATCGCAATATAGAATAGAGGTATTGAGAAATCTCATGGTCAGTATTTTAAGTGAGATGAGGCAAATTTTATTTTCAGTTGCTAAAATATAATACACTGAAGCTCGTCTTCATTTATTAGCCAACGTTTTAAAATTATTATCACAATTGTTCATCCTCGACTGATTGCAGCTAATACAGAATGAGTTTTCTGTCCCATGTTCGTCTACTCCATGTTGTGCTTTCTTGTTCTCAAAGAGTAGAAAGTAAACATTTCTCTCTTTTAAAAAGCAATGGTTAACACAGTTAATCTTGGTAATAGGTTAAATCAACCAGCTGAGTTTGAGCCTGTAAAAAATGGATAACGTTACTAAAAAATTGTGCATAAATTCAGTTCCTTCTTGTCCAATATAACTCGTTTCCGGCTTTCGATTTCGCGGAGGTTTGTTTTAAGTGTGTTACAAATCGAGCACTTTATCCAGATTTCTTTCAAAGAAAGATGGAAGCTGAACTCGCCCCTGTCAAAGCATTTAATATGAATTTTGTCTTCCATTTGGAAAATTTGTGACATTTCATTGGCAGTGGCGTTGTTAAGTCCTTCAAGAACCACTTATCAGTACTTATCAGTAGCAAAAAGTTTCATCATTTTCAGAAATACATAACAGAGGAACAGATGGTATCTATACCGTATCAATTATATTTCAGGATAAGGAATGTTTTTGCACGGCATCATAACTAGTATAATCATATACAACCTTTGAAATCGTGATACCCAGAATGAGATGAGAATCTTCAATAAATGTGAATAAGGTAGTTAAAAGCAATGCACAAAGGAACATGTTCCGTCTATTGTTCCAAATATCTCGTCAAGTTCAGCGCTGTTTGGATATAACTACAATCTAACAAATATTTGAAAACATACTGATATTAAAAATCTTCATAAAGTTATTGATGGATTTAAGGGCATTTTATAATATATTTTATTCGACTTCCTTTTCTATGCATAAATAGCATTCATGTCTGCATCAGCTTCTTGCATTCCAAGATATTTAACATATCTCACAATTCCTAAAATTTAGGTAATTGTCGTTCCACCGGGGACCCGCCTTCCAACAGTTTGCATGGACTTAAGTGATATCGAAGCCTTCGACACGTTTGTAAAACTTTGGAATTTATATTCAAATTAATTCACCATTTTGTTTTGGGATAAGATTGAGTTAACGTACGAAAAATCTGAGATCAGAATGTAAACCAAACGAGGATAATTGTTAATCATCATACGTATTTCTGCAAGCCAACCTTTTTAGATTGAATTTAAACCAAACAAATTTAATTTCTTCTAAATAACATTAAGCCGCCGACCTTTGAGAGAAAATAACGTTTGTTGTTTTTTTTTACTTTTGCGTCGAGCTAACAATCTCAGTGTTTGACAACGAAGTGCATTTTCTTCCGGTTATTGTGAGATTAAAACGTTTTTATTTTGGAGAAGGTTGAAGTGAAGGGCGAAAATCCAAGCGAGAATGAAAGCTTGAGAATGCATGATTGGATCTGTTATTGCGTTTGGTCCCAATTCCAACCTTGATATATGGACTGAAATTAAAATCACACAAACTTTGGCATTTGCAACATCGAAATAGAGCGCAAGGGTTACCTAACATGACAGTAATTAAAATATTTTGCTAATGAAACTTACAATTAGTCTGATGTAGAGCTAACAATCTCTTTATTTGACAACGACTTGTAGTTCTCCATCCAGATGATATATTTTACCGCCGGGAGAATGGATAAATTAAGAAGTAAATGATAGCTAGACGGATAATTAGAAAAGATAAAACGCACCTATAAGATATTAACAGCTTGCAAGATTTCTCCAAGTGAATAGTTACAAGTATATTTTAAAGGGGGAAAGCTAACCGAATATTTGAAACGAGGAAGCTTAATACTTGGAAAGTTTCAAGCTACCCCAAAATTCGCAAGAAGCAAGGTAACAACACGATGACAGCACATGAGAAACGTAGAATTAGTCAGAATATTTGTAAATGAGGTAACTAAAACTAAAGATAGATTGAAGAAATTCAACATTAAATTAAATTAAGGATTATAATTATAACGAAGAAAGTTATCATTTATAAAATGAGTAAATTCTAACTAACTAAATGTGGAGTGAACGTTGGCAAACATAACATTGGAAAGGTGTGCAAAATAGAAGAAAACGTGATCGGAGATCTTTTGTGGGCTTCTTTAAAAATAAGTACTCAATAGTTTACATTTAAAACAATCAATCGAAAACAGTAAGAATTTAATTTGGAGTTAATTGAAATACATGACGAATAAGTTTAAGGCAGGAAACGTTGGATAAGTGGTATAGTGGGTTTCTCACCCCATGTAATGAAAAGCAAAATTTTGGCAGAGCAAGTTTTTTAGGTTTAACTAGAGCAAGTATTTTTTGCGGAAGCTAATTCTATAGTAATTGGTAAAGGTAGTAATATTGATATTGATACCTCTGTCAAATTGACTCATAAAACTTTAAAGGAGTCTTAAGTAGAAGATTATTCCAATCAAAATGCGACTCGGGCAGTTCCCACCACAGTTTTAAACTGAGAAAGACCATTCCTGAGATTATAACAGTGTCACAGTTTTGATGGACAGAAAATGGGACTGATTTGTACTGCCATCATAATATTTGGAGCTGGTTCATGATTAACCCTAGTGTTAGTGGTTTGGACTTATGAATAATCCTAATGCTATTGGATATTAGATAGTTTTTTATTATGATTCCGTTGTCAAATTGATTCACCATCAGCTGGTAAACAGTGTGATAAGCTAGCTGAGCAAAGCTCAACTGTTAGTTGACTAATTCGCTTTTTCAAAGAAAATTAATACAATTATTGAAAAATTCTGAAACGCTAAACGTTTACATGAAGAAATTTTAAAATAATTTTTAGTTCTGTTTAATAACAGTGATATACAATTAACTCTCAATTGGACGCGGTATTTGGAACAAGCGACAGAAAATGTCCTTTGTACATTGCTTTTAACTACTTTGATCAGTTTTAAAGAAGATTCTCACCTCATTCTGGGTATCACGATTTTTAAGTGTTAGTTGTGTGCTAGTTTTGCAGTCGTTCAGAAAATCTTTTCTGCTGCTTTAAAAAATAAATATTGGTAGGTCAGACATTAGACAGGATAGTTTGTTAGAAATATTTAAGCAAAAACTAGAATTTTTCGACTTTCATTGGAATTGAGGAATCCCCCAAAGACAAAACAATGAGAAATTTTTTACGCTCAGAAATCATCCCCTTAAATTTGTACATACACAACTAGACACACCATAAGTGACTTCATATTTCAAGCGCGTTTTCACCTGTATATAAACATTTTGGCGTCATAACTCACTAGGAGAAACATTACATAAATCGCACCATAAGTCTAGAGGACGCACAAAACGATTTTTTCATGATCACCACAAAACCAATCGACTTGCATATTAAAACTCTCTTGTATTTATATATGAGCGTGTCATTTCATTCTAGCATCAATAAATGTTGTGTTACGCAATAAGAAAACAGGTTTATTTCTTGGTAATATACATTTTGATGCTAATACAACTGATTATGATGACGTGGAACGTTTTTCTGCGCATCCAAAACCTTACCAAAGTTATATTAGACCTGAGGAAATTAGTTGCTGGAGAATTTGTTGAGTAATCCATTATTGTTCTTTAGTACGCAGACGTATTTGGATGAGGTTACCTATTAACGATATTCGAATGTTTTCTCAGACACTTGTGCTTAAATTATTCGAATATATAAATTACATTGTTAACTTGAAAAATGATTCATTTGCAAAAGAAAAAAGGAGCAAATTAATCGTTTATGACAATGTTCAGTACTTTTTGTGAACAAAAAAACAACGTGGAATGGATGAGCACGACGGGAAAAGCAATTCTAGTGTGGCTTATATCAATCGAAGATGACAAAATGTGATTGTTAAAAACAAAAGTTACAATGATTGCCCTCCTATTGTAATGAAAAAGGTACGATATTACACTAATAAAAAATTGAATTATTAAAACTAAGGCGTTCTAAATCTCTGCAACTTTATGAACATAAGACATCATTTTAATAAGCATTATTGTCAAAGAACAAATACATAGTGATTCTTCAGTGCAATCGTTATGCGTCTAGTAAAACAAGAATATTCTTGTTTTATTGTTTACTCTAATATTTAATAAAGTTAAAACTGTTCCAATTTAAAACACAGCCCACCTGACAGTTAATCCAAAATCTTTAGTCGCCAGCTTTTCATGGACCTGAAGGCATCACGATATTTTGTCAACCTGTTTATAAATATATCGACGTCAGTATTCTCGTATTTGAGACGCAACTATAGTCTTTATTTTATTCTACATTTCATTACAAATCGTATCAAATAATTGCGTTATGCAATCAGATTTTGGTTTTATAGGGTGCAAATGAACGCAAGTTCAAGAATGACGATAATTCCTCTCTTGATATTTCGCTCCATTATTATTCGCTTGTGTTTCGTATTTCTTATGCAAAATGTAAAAACCTTCATTTTCATCTGTGGCTACCGCAGCGCAGGTCAAGATTGGCTCCGATTGGCCAAGTTGACGATAATTAGTTCCATTGAGTTTCCAAATTCCCAAAAGCTTCTTTGCTCATGCAATACAGGGCTGGACTGGATTAACGAGGAGTACATGCCCAACGAAGGAGGTCTAATCGCAAGGCGTTTCTCATTGTATTGTCTTTGGGATTCCTCAATTTCAATGGAAGTCAACGCTGACTCCAATTTCTTATGCAGATACATTTATGAAAAGCAGATATTACCTAATTATAAAATCCACATGTTAACAATTACTTCAATATTAGCATCAGAAATGTTTTTCAATCAAAACAAGCATAAATATTAATCTGCGTGGAAATCGGGTTATTTTGAATGATACAAGAAACTTCGGTGAAACTTTTCAAAGTGGTTGAAAACAATGCACCAAGGAGCATATTTTGCTTCTTGCTCCCAGTCCGGTATCAAATTGAGCACTTTAATCTAACAAATTCAATGAAAATACTTTATAAAAATATAATAATTTCTTTTCGATCCAACTCTGTATAAATGAAATGGTCATGATTATTACATGTGTAATAACTGAGCTCTGCTAAGTGGGCTAATCACCTTCATATTTTTCTCCAACTGTTGCTAAATTAATTTGCGATGGGAAGTATCATAACAAACTCACTATGGTTAATCATGACCCACCTAGAAATATTATGTTGAAAGTGCAAATTAGTCCCATTTCCTTTCCCTGCAGGGGACTGTGATACTATGAGGAAGCACTGTCCTTTCAGTGTAAACTTTCATGAGAATATAGGAATCTTCTGAAGACCCATTAGTGAGAATGTCAAATTTGAACGGAACGAGTTGCCAAATGGAAGTTTTTAATTATCTTGGTTTTTTGTGCTTTTGTAAATGCTTCAACTTGAAAAAAACACCTTTATTCCGCTTTTTGGAGTGATCAAAACTGCAATCTCAAAGTTGGAATTTGCTGCGTATCAAAATCAACAACAAGACCTTAATCAACAAGACTTGATTAAGATTCTTAGAGAGAGATTCCGATGAGATTCATACTATTTATCTTAGAGACTTGGAAATTAGAGAAAAATTGGAAAATACTACTTTGGAATTCTTACAATCATTCTTGGAAAGGAACATAAAGCTTTTCCGTGTGTAGTTTGTAGCAAATTTTGCCTGATAATGAGGAGCCATTGAATTTTTAATCTACTTTTAATCTCACATCCATGCGAAAGGCAAACTACACCTCGTTCTCGAAAACAGAGATCGTTAGCTCGACGGCATAGAAAGTTTTATTAGTAAAATTTTATGACGTTAGTAGGTACTGAGTTAACTATTATGTATTGTTTCAATGTAATAAATTTGTAGTAAGATTTTGATTTCAATCAAAAATATCAAGGATGGATAATGGGCAAATATGCAAAAACAATACAAATCCCCCTCTCTAATTTCCCTTCTCATCTCGGATTTTTCCCAAGAATTTCTGGGCTCCAAACACCGTCTCATAAATGATAGGATAGAACAATACAATACAAAAAGGCAATACAAAAAGTATTTTCAAATGTAGTTTGTATTTTAAATACAATTTTTGGCAATGCACAATGTCGTCAAATAGACAATTCATTCTCGCAGGCTCTTTTGGAAATAAAATTTTTTATGATTATTTCTTACCCCCAAAGCAGTTTTCTAGACTAAAATATTGTGAGGCACCTTATTGTACCGTTGAAAGTTTCAAAAAATTCACGATAACGGTTCTGGGGGCCACTTTTGTCCCACGGACCAACGTTTTAGGTACAAAAATAGGCATTTGAACTCCTACGAAATTTCTGCTACGAGCTCCCCCTTAGTTATCTTCACTACAGCAACATGCAGGTTCCAGGCTTCATTTCGCCACCCTTGGCTAAGGGGAAGCTAGTGGAAGACCGCCGCCATCAGCTCTGGAAGTCGAGAAATTTTTTTAGTCCGACAATGAAAAACTTAACTTTATTGCTTAGTTTGTTTCCAAATGAAACGTATTAGTGGATATTATACCTAACATATGAACAAAAATTGCTTTTAAACGAAGGAAACACATAAAATCTAGTTTTTGATTCATCCCAAGCTTTATGACTTGTGTATTTCATTAATTACACGCAGCCATAGCGCCGGTCTCCCACTAGCTCCCTCTTAGCCAAGGGTGGCGAAATGAAGCCAAGAACCTGCTTGTTGCTGTAGTGAAGATAACTAAGGGGAGCTCGTAGCAGAAATTTCGTAGGAGTTCAAATACCTATTTTTGTACCTAAAACGTTGGTCCGTGGGACAAAAATGGCCCCCAGAACCGTTATCGTGAATTTTTTTAAACTTTCAACGGTACAATGAGGTGCCTCACAATATTTTAGTCTAGAAAACTGTTTTGGGGGTAAGAAATAATCATAAAAAATTTTATTTCCAAAAGAGCCTGCGAGAATGAATTGTCTATTTGACGACATTGTGCATTGCCAAAAATACAAATGTATTTTAAATACATTGGCTCCCTGATCCAACAAAATACTAAATACAAAATACCAAAATGTATTTAATATACGTATTTGAAATACATGTATTTTGCCCACACTTGCGAGGGAGTTTTGTGGAGAATGTTTTGGGTAACGCTTCAATTTTCTAGAGGACACAAGCTCAGCTGAATGAGCTGACGTTTCAGTTATATTGAATATGTTTTCAGAAGCTTTCTTCAAGTGGGGATAATAAAAAATAGTCAAACACCGATATTTTTAGCTCGCGACCACTGTACTCTCTAGAGACCTGGTGCAACATTCGAATCCAAATTTCTTGTTGATTGAATCCATACCCTTTCATTTTTTAAAAATTATTAGGGTCCAATCTATGATATATACAAGATACATCATAGATAAGTTTTCGAAGGCAGTCCCAATAATTGAAATGAGGTTGAGTTAAAATGAGAAAAATCAAAGACGAAAAGGAAATCTACAGATGGCGTAATCGGGATTACTCGTGCACATTTGCCTACAACCCGTCCTGGATATTTTGGACACAAATTAAAATCATTAAAAATTAATCTCTTTAAACCAGCACCCTGAGAGAGACTGAAAACCTATTGTCGGATTGGCTAAAGCAATTTACCCATTAAGACTTACCCTGGCGTGCAGCTAGCAATCTCTGTATTTGACAACGAGCCTAGTTGAGATTTGAATATTCTTACTAATATACTTCTGAGCAATATAAAACCTCACTAGTCTCAAATCTATATCGTGTATAGTTAAATTTCAGCACAAGAAAAATTTCTGAGCGGCTCGGAAAATAACGTTCAGCAACGGTTTTTGCGATATCTCTACCATCTATTTTTATTGAGTGTTGTGGAGCATGAACAGTGACAGTTCTGTTTAGGGATGATGCCGAATCGATATGAACATTGCCGTTTTCAACGGGTATCCGTCCAAAAATTTTAGTTCTGCAACGAGGTGCCAGATAACGAGAATAGCTAATCTGTTCCAAAAATGGTCCTGAAGAATCGTGTACGGAATATATTCCTTGTCGTATTGCTTTAAACTACTTTGATCAGTAACACCCATAATTCTTATCTTACTCAGATATTATGTAGTTTTTCATATAAATTTCTTATAACAGCCTCGAAGTAACTCTAAAGCATTACGAGTGATTCAAATTAATATTGTACGAGTAGATTAAGTGTGGGACTTAACTGGACGTATTAGAAATATCTCAACAAGAAGTTGGATTCAGCCTTAGCATTGAATTCCATTGGAATTGAGAAATCCTCCAAAAACACATCAATGAGAAAGGCGTTGCTTTAAGACTTTCTTCGTTTGGCAAGTACCCATTGCGGATCCAGTTTTCTCTGCGATGTAGGAGCAAAGAAGCTTTTAGGAGTTTAGAGTCCCAATGGAACTTCTTCTGGTAAACTTAGCCAGTCTTCAAGTTGCGCAGCTCAGGAGGAAAACGCATTTTCACATTTTATACCAGAGCTACGAAACTCCAACATATAATAGTGGAACGAAATGTGAAAAACAGTAAATGACGTGACTTCTGTCTTGCGCTACTAATTAAGCGATTTTTTTCACTTTACAACACCACTGCCACTGAAAAGTCCACTATTTTCCTAATGAATGATGAGAAATTCGTCTTTACCGTTCGATAGAGAAGCAAACAAGAGTGAGCTCAGCTTCTGCCTTTCATCAATGGAAATCTGGATAAGCTACTGGACTTGTATGACTTTTGGAACGAATCTCAGCAAAAGTAGAGGGAAGCAAGTGAAGCTTTATTAGACAATATGAAGCTGAATGGTGGAGACCTCACTGAGCAACTCATCCATTTTCTACAGTCAGCTACAGGAAACATAGCCAAATTTGCTACTTTATCGCCATAGTGGCTACCTGTTTTATGCAGATAGGTATTGTAGAACACATTCCTTCCAAAAACTGACATTTACCCACAACTACGTTGAGTCTCACATGTGCAGATATATGTAAATTGATGAGGTGAATTCGATGGTGAAATCCGTTTTACGTTTTATTTAACCGTTTAAAAATGAGACTCAACATATCCAATATGGCTACTTTTGACTTTTTGAAATACTTACCTGTATAAAAAAAGCAGCCAGTACAGCTACTTTGAAGGCAGCCAAATTGGTGGTAATGTAGCCAATTTTCCATGTTTCCTGGAGCTGACAGTACGTAAGCTTAGCTGGCTGAGGTTACCTATTAACAATATATGAATGCTTATATCTTTTCAAAATAAAAGAAATTTTTAATGTTTATGGGTAGTTTACAGACTGATGCGTTTTCCAAGGAGAATAAGATCATGCTACTCAGTTCGTACGTCAACCTTCAGTGTGTATTAAAAACAGTAAAACAGAACCTGAATTGGATGAATGCCACTAAAAAAGGCATTCTAAAATGGTTGTAATCAGTCGAGGATGACAAATGCAATATTACAGAAACTATAAAAATGAATTTAATACTTAAAACTGAGGCGAAGTAAGCAACTTTTTATGGACATAAAACATTTTAGTAAGCTTACTTTTTTTCTCAAAAGAACAAAATATTTGCCATTCTCCAGTGCAGCCATCATGTTTCTAAATAAAACTAGGATATAAAATTTGAAACCGCTTCCATTTCAATACACGGACCTCGTGTTCTTTGTTTTTCTGAAACGACACTTGTGGCCCTTATATCTACTGTCATGAAACATTTTTATTCACACCTGTTATAACCATTTCGAGCGTTAATCGTGGTCCAGCCGTACCAGCAATCTCCGAAGAGGTACAAAAATTTCCAAACACCACCGGTAGTGTGCTTAGACGACGAGTCAAGGAGCAGTGGCTCCCCATCAGCTTCATCTTATCTCGTTATAACTCCGTCTACCACCAAGGATCATTCCATTGTTTCCGTGACAGAGCTAGAAGCCGGAAGTAGTAGTAGTAATAGTTTATGGAAGTTGGAAATTCTCTACGATTACGGCGTATTCCAAGACGCGAAAGTGCATTAAGGAACCTCTTACGCTTGGTGACAAAATGTTTGGTTGTCCTTACTGTTCAAAACAGTACAAATTAAAGGATAGTTGTGAGGCTCATATAAAGGTGCATGAGGGAAGTGAAAACACATGTCAACTGTGTGGTCAGACCATGTCCAGGCAAAGGGACTTGAAGAGGCACTATGCTCATGTGCACAAGAAGCACTGGGATCTCCAACTTGGCTTGAGTGACTTTCCTTTTGACACAGAATTAAGCCAGTATTCATATTCAAAATATTATCTTTACAGTAAGACGAAAATACGATCTCAAAAAAAAATTTACGTATCGTGTTAAACACAAATAATAATTATTATTAGAGGTATTATTGCATATTATGTATCACGATTATTTAACTATCACCAACTGCGTTGTTTTTGCAGATATAGCTCCGACATTCATTGTTACCGATCATGTTATAAATTTTCTATTTTGTGTGTAGTTTATAGTGTAGTAATTGTTATATATTGTTTATTATTGTTGTTTCAAAGTTTTTACATCAACAAATAAACTTTATTATGTTTGAAATAAAAAAATGACAACTGCATAAACTCCATTATTTATTCTTTTGTTGCGCATCAAAAAGTTTCAGTAAAGATTTGCATTGCAAACGTCGCCATTTAGTTTATTATTATTGAATCTCTTTTATCAGCATCTTTTAGGATAATTATTTACCTTGAAATTGTCTCATTATTTGCTTAATTCTTTTCTACAGTGACTGCTAGTATTCACCAGAACGGAACCACATCCCGCGATCTCATAGCCGATGGAATGGATACAAAAAAGGTTTACGTTACACTAAATGGAAACTGTTCGAAACTACGAAGCCGACTAAACTCTAGATCCTTAAGTAGCTCCGGTTCGGGTGTCCATCAACAACAACAGGAAGACCGTGTAATAAAATACGCTCCATTACAAAACTATAACCAAGATTCACGAAGTAATAGTTCACAGGAAGGAGTTGATGCCATATTTATTAATGACGATGTCGGATCAGAATCTCCGCAGCTAACTGATGAGGACGATGACCACCACCATAGTTATAATAATATAAATCATCATCATCAGCGTCGCACATCCTTTAGCTCTGGGTCTCAACAAAAAGAGTAGTCGCACAATGCCCCACTTAGTAAAAGCAAGCATAACTAATAATTCGCATAGCCAGCAACAAATAATGACCCACCGAAGCAACGGTAGTAACATAGTAAGGGGCAGTACAAATATTCTCAGCAGCATCAGTCGTGGTGGAACTACTGAAGAGATAACCATTTCTAGTCCGGCCGATATGACCACCCCAAGTTTCTCCTTGACTCAGCAGCTTCTTCAACAAAATGTGCTCTGTTTAATTAGCAGTAATAATGGAGCAGAAGTGATAAAGAGTAGTGTTTGTAATGGAGGTGGAAACCCCACGGGCAGTAGAGTAAGTGCAATTGCAGTTCAACAAACATCCGGAAATCCGACAGGCTCAAGTTGCGCCATACGTCTGTGATGTCTGTGGAAAACGATACGTTCATCACCGGTAAGGAGACCGCAAAATGTTTTGTCACCATTTTTTGAATGCTTTAAAACTTTTAATAAAATTATTAAGTTAACTTTATTGACTTCCGTTTTTTAAGCTCGCTCAACAGATCATCGTAAAGCAGGTGAAGAAGCAGATAGGATTTATTCAAAAATTTGTGATGATTGTACATTCCATGTCCAAAAAGTCAAACTTTGAACCTTTTCGAAGACCCGTGTTTCTGAAACTGGAACATCCAATTTATATAAAAAGCTGTATAATATACAAAAATTAATGCGTTTCAAATGTATAATTGAAAATGGGAAAAATTTAATATTGACCTTTTTTAAAAAACAAAACAAAAAAGTCGCATTTTTTTAAATTTTTTTTAACATGGAATGTACAAAATCCTACAAACTTTGAGCAATTAACTATCTGACTTCTTCACGCTTTACAGAATCCTAGCTTTCTTTTTTTCTATAAAAAAGAGCCAAAACCTTTAACTTACACCTTAATGCTTTTTCAATACTTAAAACTTGAGTTAATAAGGTGGTTAATGTTATTTGCAGGAGTTTAAATGATCACCTCAAAGCGCATCTGGGAGCCACCCGTTGTTCAGTTTGTGGAAAATCGTTTTCAAAAGTTGCTAATATGCGAGCACATTATGCTGCACAGCATGGAAATGGTCAGCTTAACGATGGGGTGAAAGTAGCAGTAATGATGTTGTTCAACAAACTCAACAACAACAACTTAATGGGCGTCTTGTAATTTAAAAGAGTGTACAATGCAAATAATGATTTGTTGATCTTTATTATAGTCTTGAGACCTTTCATTCAGGCTACTACAGTCTCACGTTTTCCAGGAAGGAAGGAAAAAGAATAGATTCATTCGTTTTGCATCGTGGCTTCGTTGTTTTTTGCTCAATCTGTGTCATAAAATATTATTAAGTAATGACGAGTAGTTGTAATAGAAAGAAGCACTGTCCTCTCATACTCTCATG